>MCJB01051408.1:89405-129944 GCA_002018475.1 Nicotiana obtusifolia | reverse complement strand
CGATTTTCTCATAGAAAAGCAATTTAGCATATAGCACATAGTACCTAATCCCTCGAGCTAAGGTTAAGACGGACACTTACCTCGCTTGGCAACGAATTCAAGGTTTCAATAAACCTTAGCCTTGACACCTTGCGTCCAAAGGCTCCAAATCTATTCATAAACAATTCATTACATTCAATACCCACAATGGAAACAAATTTCCATTTAAATTTACAAGATTTACGGGTAAATTCCCGAAATTTGACTCAAGGTCAATAGTGGGGCCCATTTGGCGAAATTGTTCGAAATTCATAAAATGTAATTACCCATTACAATGTGGGTCCATGCATCTCAAATTTGTCCAAATCCGTCATCGGATTGACTTTAATACCCAATTTCATATTTTCAGAAATTGAGAAGAACCCTAGGTTCTTCTCTTTCACAATTTCGTGAGTTTACAATGGGAGTAAGCATGGAAAACAATAATTTAAGAGGGATTTAGGGTATAGAATACTTACCCGATGTTTCTCTTGAGATTCCCTCTCTATTCGTTCTAAGCTTCACTTTAATCTTCTTCTCAAAAGCCCTAAATATTTTCAAGATAGTGTAACCCCTTTTTATTTGCAAGATTAATCAGATAATTTTCTTTGCATGTGTGTTTTGGGGTTGATTTCTAGTGATTCTTTGTGTTTGTAATTGCTATCTCTCGTGGGTATAGAGTATTATGTTTTAGATGCACCCAAATGGACCCTAGGTCCTATTTATAGTGGGTTAAAAAGTCGGGCATAAACGTACTGAAAAGGCCATTTTCGCGACCCCTTTGTGCATTTCGCGGTTCGGATTTCACATATGCGAACCGCTTTTCCATCGCGTATCGAGCAAAAAGGGTTGCCCAGGCTACTGTCCAATTTCGCGACGCCTAGGTGAGATTCGCGATTCGCTTTTCAGGTTCGCGAATCGCGAACTTACCGCGAAATCAGCCCAATGTTTCTGTCCGTGTTCGCGACCCCTCATGTCAAATACGCGGTTCGCTTTCTCAACATGCGAACCGCTTTTTGACCGCGTTTTCCACCTTAAGCCACTGCTCCACTTCGCGATGGGTTTGGGGAGTTTCGCGATTCGCTTATCCAAAGAGCGAATCGCTTTTTGGCCGCGAAACTCATCCCTCATCTGCTCTTTTTTTTTCTTCTTTTACAAAATTAAGCCTAACTTTTTCATACGGGGTCCGATTTGAACGATTTTTTTTTGCCACGGCTCAGTAATTTCAATACGGAGCTAATTCTCCAAACAAAAATCGAATTTGGAGGTCGTTTACTAACTCTAATATCAATTAAACCAGAAACACACTGTTTGTCGCTTCATGAAGCGACGAACTAAGTCCCGTTAACGATCCGAAATCCATCCGGGACCCTCGGGACTTCATCTGAACATGCACGCATGTTCCATAATCTCATCTAAACTTGTTCCAATCATTGGAACACTAAAACGAACGTTGATTTATTGGATTTGCATTGAAAGAAATTCTATGAACTTCAAGGATCCTCAATTCGGTCCTTCGATCCGAAACCGACCAAACGGAGTCCGAATGGTCTGAAAATTTGCACGCAAGTCCAAAATTACATAAGGAACCTACAGCAACTTTCGGAATTTCATTCCGACTTCCGGATCAAAATTCGACCTATCAACCGGTAATCCGAACTTCCTCGACTCAAGTCTATTATTGTTCGAGGTCTATCAAATATATTCCGGTCACTCGTCTAAGTCATATATTCCCTCCCGAAGCTAGTCGAGTCGTCGGATTTCAAATCCAAGCCTTCTAACTCAAAAGTCAATCTCGTGGTTGACTTTAGCGACTTAGACTTTCTTAAATGAGACCATGTGTCTCATTTTTTTTTTAATTCACTTCAAGTACATTTTACTCGATTTAATTCTCACAATACATAATAAATGGAATAATTCGGGGCAATAAAGTGAGTCATCACAAATATGAGGTCATTCTGAGTTGTTTAGGCATGTTCAGTGTAACTTTGGAAGATTGAATTTTGAAATAGTTCCTTAAACTTGAATTAGTGTGAGATTCATGATTTTGATGGTATTTTGTATGATTTGAGGCCTCAAGTAGGTCCACATTATGTTTTGTGATTGGTTGGTGCGATTGGACGGGGTCCCGGGGGCCTCGGGTGTGTTTAAAATGAGTTTCAGATCATTTTTCTCATGTTTGGAGTTGCAGATTTTCTGGTGTTCATCGCAATTGCGAATGGAGGTGTCATGATCACGGAGTGTATCTGAGTGTCTTGTGTTTTTCCCTGCGCATTCGCGATGTGGCTGTCATGTTCACGAAGCCTAGAGGGTTGTGGTCATCGCGTTCGCTATCAAATGGTCGCATTCGCCTAGAGTGAAGACTGGATGGGCTGGCAAAGTTGTTGGCCTCCGCATTTGCATGTGGGGGACCGCGTTTGCGTAGGCTAGTGAAGGTGTGAATCGCGTTCGGGGTTCCAGAATGCGTTCGCGAAGGAGGATTTTTGGGCAGTGTTTGATTTGTTCTTCGCCATCGCGAAGTAGGTCCCTCGATCGCGAAGGGGATCACTAGGCAGTCATATTCAATATTTCATTTCAAGGGTTTTAGTTATTTTATCACATTTTGTGATTTGGACGATTTTGGAGGAGATTTTTATGATTTGGATTGAGGTAAGTATTTTTTACACAGATTTGGTTTTTATTCATAATTTCATCCTTGTTTATAGCATTTAATTGTTGAATCTAATGAGAAAAATTGAAAATTTTAGTAAAAACGTTTCTGAATATAATTTGAGGATTTGAACCCCGATTCGGAGTCGGGTATGGAAGAAATTTGGTATGGTTGGACTTGTATTCTAATGAATGTTCAAAATTTGTGATTTATGTTGGGTTATGGGGCGGGCCTGAGTTGAGTTTTTGATTTTTGTTCAAGATTGAAGCTTTATTTGATCGGGGTTGTTTCCTATGGCTTTTATTGATGTTATTAAGTTATATTAGCTAGATTCGAGCCATTCGGAGGTTGATTCAAGCATGAAAGGATTTTTAGTGTACTTATTTGGCTTGTTTGATATACGTATCTTGACTAACCTTGTGTGGGAGAATACTCCTTTGGATTTAGCCTTGATTGCTTATCCGTGTTATGTGAAAAGAGACATGTACATGAGTTAATGAGTGTGTGCATGGATGCTATGTGTGGCTTTTTGATCGTGTTGGATCGTGGGCTATTAATATGCCTTAATTTGATAAAGTAACTTATATGGAACATGCTTTCACCACTTTATGATTTCATCATCATGACTGCTACATTTGACTTAGCCATAATCATGTCCTTGTGCACTTTCTTGATAAGTTTTGAGCTTATATCGTGATACCTTTGGTGTTATCATTTTGTGATATTGTGCCACATGTGGCATGTTGTGTGGTTTGATTGTTACTGTGTGGAGTATAAGGGTGACATTTAATTGCTTTTGATTGTGCGGAGCAATGGGGTGGCTATTGTGATATTGCCTGGGCGGAGTGATACGGGTGGTTATTGTAATATTGTCTGAGTGGAGCGATACGGGTATATATTGTGATATTATCTGGGTGGAGTGGTAGGGGTAGCTATTATGATATTTTCTGGACGAAGCGATATGGGTGGCTACTGTGTTAATGCCAGGGCAGAGTGATACAAGTGGCTATTATTGTAGTGATAAAAATATGGGCACAAAGTGCTATTTGTGTGAGTTTCTCTGTGATGACTTATTGCTGAAACTGAGCCGTTACTTGTATTGAACTGTTATCACTTATTCTAATAAAGTTATTGCTATTGTATCTTGTTATACTTTGTTGTCAGTTTCTATTATTAGATGGGTTAATTTTGTCTAGTGAGTATCGCACGACTTGACCTCGTCACCACTCGCCGAGGTTAGTCTTAATAATTACTGGGTACTGACCGTGGTGTACTCATACTATACTTTTGCACATTTTTGTACAGATCCTGGTGTTGAAGGTAGCGGACCTAGGGTGTGAGAGCTTCTTTCATTGAGAAGATTCAAGGTAGAGTTGCTTTGATCATCAGTCCCTTGGAGTCCTTTCCTTATACGTATACTGTCAATTCTCTATCTAAACAATATTGTATTTTGAGATATGTATGTGTATTCAGTTAGAGCTTGTGGGTTTTTACTACCTAGTTTTGGGGATATGTTATTATTATCGCCATGTTGGCTTGAATCACCTTTATTTCCTCATTTATATTAAACTCTGCCTTATTATATCATGTTTTATTGGTTTAACTGTTGTTAGGGATCGGCTTACCTAGTTTTAGAGACTAGGTGCCATCACGACCCATATGGCGGGATTTGGGTCGTGACATGTTGGTGTTGGAGCTATAGGTTCATAGATTCTACGAGTCGCGAGCAAGTGTAGTAGAGTCTTGCGGATGGGTACGAAGACGTCTGTACTTATCTTCGAGAGGCTACGAAACTAGTAGGAAAATTTCACTTCTTTCATTCCTTATCGTGCAGATTTGTCAATTTTGGAGTTTGAGCCTTGTCGTTCTACTCTCTTGCAAATGGTGAGGACATGCACTATCAGATCAATTGAGCAGAACCCGCATCCCCTACTAGAGCCGCGAGTGGCTGAGACTATTAGGAAAATTTAACTTCTTTCATTCCTTGTTGAGCAGATTTGTCGATTTTGGAGTTTTAGCCTTTATTGTTCTACTTTCTAACAAATGGTTAGGACACGCACTATTGGATCAGTTGAGCCAAAATCTACATCACCTATTAGAGCCATGAGAGGCCGGAACCGAGGTAGCGGCCGAGGAGTGGCACGTGCTACAACTATGGTACCTACCAGAGCAGCAACTGAGGAGCCACCAGTAGCTTAGGTTAGGGAGAAGGCATTGGAGGGGCCTGTTGCTACCCCTAGACTCCAAGAGACCTTGGCACACTTTCTGAGCATGATTGGGACTTTGGCTCAGGTAGGGTTGATTCCAGTTGCACGAACTACTTCACAAGCTACGGAAGGAGCTCAGATTCTTGCCGCCCGTGCACCAAAGCATCCGGCTCATGCTTATCATACACCGGGTGTTGTGCCAATAGCCAGTTGTTGCAATTCAACCCGGGGTGGGGCCAGTTGTGTCGGCTGAGAGGTAGATGAGTTTGGAGAGGTTTCAAAAGTTCCATCCTCCCTAGTTCAATGGAGGGCCTTTTGAGGATGCACATGATTTCTTGGGTCAACGTCACCGCATTCTGTGTGCTATGGGTAGGGTGGAGCCGAGCAAGACTGACCTGACTCCATTTCAGTTGACAAGGCCGGCATATAGATGGTTGCAGTCATACGAGATGAGTAGACTAGTTGGCGCCACGTACTTGGTCCCAATTCTCTAATTGTTTCATGGCAGAGTTTTTTCTAGAGACTCACAGAGATGTTTTGCGCATCGAGTTCGAGCAGTTGCGCCAGGGGGATATGACTGTGTCTGAGTATGCTATGAGGTTTACAAAGTTATATCATCATGCACCTGCTTTGGTATCCATTGTTAGAGAGAGATTCTGTAGATTTATGTATGGACTTGGTTATAGCCTCAGAATCGGGATGGCACGAGAGTTGGAGACTAATCTATTCCATCAGGTTATGGATATCGCTAGGAGGGTTGAGCATATCTATGGCCAGCAGAGAGGTGATAGAGAAGCTAAGAGGCCTTGAGGTTCTGGAGGATTTAGTGGATTCTACTCTTCGGCTCTGATCCATAATGGCGAAGGCTCTGTCAGTCAGCCAGTTCAGTCTGCACTTCAGTTTACCCGTAGTGCTCAACCTAGCGAGTGACATAAGGGTACTCATATTGGATAGCCATCTTTCAGTACGCCTTCTACACGGGGTTCCTACATCGATTATTTCAGCCATCGGTTGCAGAATCGGTACCAGCAGCCATTCCCGTAGAGGGGTTATTTAGCGTGTGGTGATACTAGGCACATCATGAGAGATTGTCTTAAAGTTCAAAAATGTGGACTTCACCAGAGTACCCAGGCTATGGGTTCCATTCCAGTTGCTACTCTGCTTGTACAGCTAGCTAGAGGTTGAGGACAAGCTGGTAAAAGATGTCCAAGAGGGGGAAGCCAAGTCCGTTGTTATGCTTTTGCTAGTAGGACGGAGGCTGTTTCGTCAGATGCTTCCACTATAGTTATTGTTCCGATTTTTCATAGAGTTGGATCAGTTCTATTTATCGGGGCTCTGCTATTTCATATGTGTCGTCCTATCTTTGCTTTATATTAGGATATGTCTCGTGATTCTTTGTACACTCCTATTTATGTGTCTATACTCATTAGGGATTCTATTATGGTGGACTGTGTCTGTCGCTCTTGTTCAGCATCTATGAGAGGCTACAGATTCTTGATCACCGTCTCGATATATTTCTCAGGCTTAGGTGTGGATGTGTTGGTAGATGTTTTAGTTGTTCATTTGTAGGAAGAAGTAGATTCTTATATCTGGTGGACATGTACGGGCTCGGGAAGATTGATTACATAACACTTGTGATTGTTGTAGAGCCATGGAGAGATTTCGGTCGGAGGCTAAGTAGCTGGGTTATCTCCTGTGAGAAGATTTGAGGTTGTATGGTTCGTATGAGGCTCCTACCCAGCTGAATTCATATACTAGGGCTTTAGGGAGTTCACACGACTTTCAAAAGGGTGAATATGCACTTGGCAGAGTCCTTGGATTGTTTTATGACTAGTGTTATGTAAGTTTAAGAAGTATCAATTGATAAACAATGCAAGATCCGGACTGCTATTAAGGAAGAGTACTACAGGTTTCAGTGTGTTATATGGCTTCGAGACAAGTGCGGGAGTCTACTAACGACGATAGGGTCCCATAGTCATGTGTTATATTAGTTGCTAGACAAGGGGATGCTTGTGGGTTGGCTATGACTTGAAAAGGATGATTTCTGGGATGATTTTGAACAATATATCGTTTGAGTGTATGTTGTACTGAACTTTATGGATATGTAAGGGTCTTGAGATAATTCAGGTTTGATACTCGTTATGGATGTAGAACGAAAGGAAAAGAATTTGCTTTGTTGCTTCTTTTGGATATTCATGGACTGATGGAGCACGGGTTGTTCGATGTGTATCGGTTGTATGCTGGATATTGGATTAAGATGAGCGACTCTCGATGAGGTTCTAATGAGTTCAAGATGTATATGGGGTGTTTAAGGATTTTCGTATTTGCGTAGGGGTAGAACTTGGGCCTTGCATTGGATGTTGCCGATACGTGCGGAATGTTTTTATCGAGCTACATGCCATATCAGGGTCATGATAGGATATGATTCTTTGTGTGCTTTTCTTCTCCCTTTTGAGGCGGGTTCACAGTGTTGTGCTTGTGGTGGTATTTGTGGGACTTGTAGGAGGTTCTCTTGATTGGTTCTCCTTCCATCTTTGGTTATATTCGAGTTGTTTCTTGTTGGGTGCACGAATTGCATTATATGTGACTAGGTGTAATTTGGTGTGACTCGCCTGTTGAATAGCTTGTACTGGTTAATATGAGATCATTGGACCTGTAATTAGTGCAATCACACTTGGATAAGGTATGTTTGAATAAGAATGTCATTAATCAGTTTAGAGTTTGGCAATGGTCATGGTCAAGCGAGAGAACTTCACGACTTGTTGATTGGGTGAGTGGTTATAAGTTTCCACATTTTTCTTACATTATTAGTAGGGTTGTGAAGGTTTAGAACAAGGTTTTATTTGATATGAGAGTTTTTACCAGTATCGGGTTTAGTAATGAGCAGTTATTGCGGTAGGAAGATATTACCATGAGTATGATGATTATGTGGTATATCATGTGGTTGTATCTTGGAGTAGGGTTATGGCCTGATGTAGCTTCTTTAGACTTATATTATGTTTATGGTAGGCTATAATTGCATATTTTAGTCGCTTATTGCACTCTAATTGACTGTACTTTATTCATGCTTGAGCTTTAACTGATAGTGTTTGGCACTTATTGTGTGTTTTATGCCTTTTATGAGTGATTCCGAGCCTAAGTAGATGTTATGGGATGAATTAAAGCTATTTGAAGCTTTGAAGTCTGAGAAAAAGCCTAGGGGCTTAAGCCGGGATTGTGTTCGGGGGTCGAGGACCAAGTCTGGATGTCAAAATGCACAAAAAATCCATTCTTTGAGAAATCCTCACTGCCGCGGCGCGTGGGGTGGCATGTGGGGCACCGCGGCTGTACAAATCTCTGCTGCCTGTCAGAATTAGCTCTCTGGATTTCCCGACTAATGCCCCGCATGGCGCGTCGCCCCATCCGGCGCACCTGTGCAATTTTTACAGAGTGAAAATCAAATTTTGGCTAAGAGAAGGTGGTTTCATCTGGGACCGACCCTACTTGGTCAAATACGTGGAAAAACGTTATTTTCTGGATTTTGGACATATTCGACCTAAGGAGGAATTGGAAGAACACGAGCACGAGGATTTCATCATTTCTTCCTCATTCAAGACCCGAGTTTGGATTGAATTTATGTGTTCTTATACTCTAATTTTATTTGTGATGAATTGCTAAATATCTATGGAGTAGTTCTCTTTAGGGTTTGATTGATTTGGTGTTTTGATGATTGTTTGTGGATTATAACTCTAGTTTTATTTATTGAAGTGTTTTTGGATGATTTAAGTGTTGCATCTATAATCACTTGTTCATGTAATCGAGAGAGGCATAACTTGTGATATCTTTGCATGATCTTGTTGGTTGAGTTCATTCATTCTTCTTATTTATGGAAAGAGGCTAGTTGAATCATTGATTAAACCTAGTAAGGAGGATAATCGAGAGAGGTTCTCCTAAATACCAATCCACTAAGCATTCTTGCATATCTTCACGTGCTTAAATTGATTCATCTTGTGAGGTTAAGACTTAATCGAGAGAAGAGTTTTTGCTGAACGTTTGAACTAATAATTGAGTGAACTCGAGAGACTCACTTAACATTAGAAGTGAATTACCTAGAGTAAGATCCCGAACAATTATCTTGCACCTATCCTATCAACCCCTATTTTCTCCCATTGATAACTTCCTTGCTTACCTTTGTTGCGATTGTCATTAGTCAATAGCTTTTAGATTATTAGTTAATTGTAGTTAGAAATCATATAAATCTCAATTGTTGATCATCTTGAATAGAAATCAAGCTAGAAACTATAAGAATACTATTTAAATCCAGTCCATGTGGATATGATATTATACTATACCATTTTTAACTAATGAATATAATTTAGGTGTGTGTTCTGAGATAGTCATGTGTATATATACAAGGTCCGGGTCTTATAATAAATTTCGGATGTTAGAGGCTGGGTTCTAAGGTTTATGGACAAAGGATGAAGAAAGGATCTTCAGTTAGGTTGTGTTGACGAGCTTAATTAGATTGAGGTGACATGGGGTCACCCGTAAGTATATACAAGTTAACTTTATACGATGATTTGATAGCTCTGAAACGACCCTTGGCACGTCCATGGATGAACATATGTTTAAGTGGGGGAGAATGTAATCACCCGACCGGTCGTTTCGAGCATTGGAATATTGTTTGGTAGTTTGAAGTCTTGAATAGCTTCATATGATGTATTACGACTTGTGTGCATGGTTTGTTTGGGTCCGGTAAGATTTCAGAGTGATTTGGAACACTTAATTCCTAGTTTTGAAGCTTAAGTTACAAAAGTTGACCAAGTTTGACTTTTGCATATTTGACCTCGGATCATATTTGATGGTTCCATTAGGTCCAGATGGTGATTTTGGACTTAGTGGTATGTCTGGATTTGGATTCGGAGGCTGCTAAGTCGATTTGGCTCAAATTGGCGAAAGTTGGAAGTTTGAAGGTTTAGAAGTTCATAGGTTTGACCCATGGTTGACTTTATGGTTATTGATGTTCGTTTGGGATTCCGGGCCTTGTGAATAATATGTTCGTATGGTGATTTACGACTTGTATATAAAATTTGAGGTCATTCCGAGCTTTTTATGTATGTTCGACGTAAATTTAGAAGTTAGAAGTTTGAAATACTTTATTAAGCTTGAACTAGTTTTGTGGTTTTAATGTTATTTAATATGATTTGAGGCCTTAATTAGGTCCACGTTATATTTTGGTATTGGTTGGTGTGAGTGGACGGGGTCTCGAGAGCCTAGGCTGTGTTTTAGATTAGTTCTCTCATGTTTGGAGTTGCAAATATTTTGTTGTTCTGGTGTTTATCACTATCGCGATGGAGGGTCACGATCGTGGAGTGTATCTGGTGGCTGGTGTTTTTCCCTTCGCATTCGCGATGTGGCTGTCGCATTAGCGGAGCCTAGAAGGGTTGTGGTCATCGCGCTCGTGCACAGGTGGCCGCGTTCGCTAGAGTAAATACTGGATGGGGTCGCCAAGTTGTTGGCCTCCGCGTTCACGTGTAGGGGACTGTGTTCGCATCGGCCAATTAAGGTGTGGGTCGCGTTGGCTAGGTCTAGACCGCATTCGCGAAGGAGGATTTTTTGGCAGTGTTTGATTTGTTCTTCGTGATCGCGAAGTAGGTCCTGTGATCGTGAAAGGGACCATTGGGCAGTCATATTAAATATTTCATTTCGAGGGTTTTAGTTGTTTTATCTCATTTTGAGATTTGGAGCTCAGATTTGGGTTTTCGAGGTGATTTTCCAATTTGGATTGGGGTAAGAATTTTTGACTCGGATTTGGTTATTATTCATGATTTCATCCTTCTTTTTAGCATTAAATTGTTGAATCTAAGTGAGAAAATTTGGGAATTTTAGTAAAAACGTTTGTAAATGTAATTTGAGGTTTTGAACCCCGGTTCGGAGTTGAATTTTGATGAAATTGGTATGGTTGGACTCGTATTCGAATGGGTGTTCAGAATTTGTGATTCATGTCGGGTTCTGGGAGGGGGGGGGCTGGGTTGACATTTTGGTTTGAATTTTTGATTTTTGTTCAAGATCGAAGCTTTATTGCTCGTGTTTGTTTCCTAACCCTGGGAGGGGGGGCTGGGTTGACATTTTGGTTTGAATTTTTGATTTTTGTTCAAGATCGAATCTATATTGCTCGTGTTTGTTTCCTATGGCTTTTATTGAAGTTATTAAATTATTTTTGCTAGATTTGAGCCATCCGGAGGTTGATACACGCGGGAAGAGATTTTTAGAGTCTGGATTTGGCTTGTTTGAGGTATATATCTTGCTTAACATTGTGTGCGGGAATACCTCTTAGGATTTAGCCTTGATTTCTTATTCGTGTTGTGTGAAAAGCGACGTCTACATAAGGTGACGAGCGTGTGCATGGGTGCTATGTGCGCCTTTGTGACTGGGCTTGACCGTAGGCTATTAATATGCCATAATTTGGTAGAGCAACTTATATGGAATATGCTTACACCACTTTATGATTTCATGATCATGGTTCCTAAATTTCGACTTAGCCATAGTCACGATTTATTTGTTGAGCACCCTCGGTACATTTATGTTATTGTCATGTTCTTGTGCACCTTTTTGATAAGTTGTGAGCTTATATCATAATAAACCTTTGGTGTCATCGTTTTGTGATATTGTGGCACATGTAGGCATGTTGTGTGGTTTGGTTGTTGGTATGTGGAGTATAAGGGTGGCATTTCACTGTTGTTGATTATACGGAGCAATATGGGTGGCTATTGTGATATTGTCTAGGTGAAGCGATATGGATGGCTATTGTGATATTGTCGGGGCAGAGCAATGCGGGTGTCTATACTGATATTTTCTAGGTGGAACAATACGGTTGTTTGTTGTGATATTTTCTGGATGGAGCGATACGGGTGACTATTTTGATAGTGTCTGGGCAGAGCGGTATGGGTGGCTATTATGTTATTGTCTAGGCGGAGTGATATGGGTGTCTATTGTTGTTGTGATAAAAATGTGGGTGCGAGGTGCTATTTTTGTGAGTTTCTCTATGATGACTTCTTGTTGAAATAACGTAGTTACTTGTATTGAACTATTATCACTTATTCTAATTAGGTTATTGTTATTGTTTACTGTTACACTTTGTTGTCAGTCTTGATTATTGCATAGGTTATTTTGACTAGTGACATTGCACAACTTGACCTCGTCACTACTTCGCCGAGGTTAGTCTTGAAATTTACTAGGTATCGACCATGGTGTACTCATACGACACATCTGCATATTTTTTAGCAGATTAGGTGTTGGAGGTAGCGGACCTAGGCAGTGAGAGCTTCTTTGATCGCGAGGATTCAAGGTAGAGCTACTTTCACCATCACAGTCCCTTTGAGTCCTTTTCTTATACTGATACTGTCAATTCTCTATCCGAACAGTATTGTATTTTGAGATATGTCTGTGTATTCAGTTAGAGCTCGTGACTCTGTACTACCTAGCTCTAGGGATATGTTATGATTATTGCTGTGTTGGCTTGTATCACCTTTAGTTCCGCATTTATATTAAACTCTGCTTTATTATATCATGTTTTATTGGTTTAACTGTTGTAAGTGATTGGCTTGCCTAGTTCTAGAGATCAGGTGCCATCCTGACTCCTATGGTGGGATTTGGGTCATGACAATGAGAGGACGACCGTAGGGGGATGGATCTTTATCCACATGCTAAACGGACAACTCACGTGCCATAATCATAAAAACCGCATGGATTGATCACTTGCCATAATCACAACAATTGCACGGACAACTCACATGCTATAAATCTAGTCTATTGAACAAAAAGAATATACAACATTACATGTATACGATAACAAATATCACATCACATAATCATAGACTAAGGAAAAGTAGTATGCTAAGGTGTATGTATGTCCGAGGCGTACGACTAAGGCTCGAATTACGCAGGTACACCATACAACAACAAGTATTAAGTTCAAATAGGAAATTAGAACCAACACATGATCTCTAGCTTAATTCAAGAAGTACATGCAGCCATAAAAATGATTAAAACATTAATCGAAGGAAGAACACAATCCAAACCAGGAAAGATAGAAGCCTAATATCTAATCCGGACATATATCATACATAGCACCAGCATATACGCTCGTCACCTTTCATATACTTTGCTTCTCACATATTCTAATTAGACAAAAAAGGTCATATTTTAAGGGTTATTCCCTCACAACAAGATTAGGCAAGATACTGTAATGACCCGATCAGTTGTTTTGATATCTAGCATTCTATTCTACGGTTTGAGGTCTTGAGTTGCTCATATGATGCATTATGACTTGCATGTATGGTCAGCTTTGATTTTCGAGAACTTCAGAATTGATCTGGAAGAGTAACTCTCAATTTGGAAGCTTTAAGTTATAAGAGTTAACCTAGGTTTGACTTTTGAGTAAACGACCTCATAATCGAGATTTGATTGTTCCAATAGGTTTGTGTGGTGATTTTGGACTTAGGCTTATGTTCGAATTTGGACTTGGATGTTCCTTGAAGGTTTTATCTGTATTTGCCGAAAGTTGGCAATTTGAAGGTTTAGAGAGTTTACAGGTTTGACCAGGAGTTCACTTCAATGTTATCAAGCCCGGTTGGTGTTCCGAGACTTTGGACAGATTTAGTTAGTAATTGGAACTTTTGGAAAAAGTTGGGTTTTGATCCGGAATTTCTAAGTGTGATTTGGATGCGTTCAGCGAATGATGGAAGGTTTGAAAGTTAAGGGATGGATTTCGATCTTCTATTCTTCGTGTTGAGGTTATTTGTGGTGTTTTGAGCCCTTGAATAAGTTTGGATAGTATATTGTGACTGGTTGGTATGATTGGACAAGTTTGGGGGGACCTCAATTGTGATTCGGGGTGGTTTCAGACCATTTTTATTGAGTTTGGTGTAGCTGATATGCTGGTATGTTGCAATGCATCGCAATCGGGGAGAAAGAATTGGCTGGCTTGTATTCGTTCATCGCAATCTTTGATAGGTCGCATTCACATAGTGTTAGTTCCAGGAGCTTCATGTTCACATGGAAGGCTTAGTGTTCCTGAAGTGTAGTTGGGGGTTGAGGATGTTTGGTCTTTGCGATCACGAGGGCACCGCAGCAATCGCGAAGAGTGATTCCTTGAAAAACTTTATAAGTTGGAAATTTGGGACTTTTCCCATTATTTCATATTCTGAGTCCTAGATTTCGAAAGGAAGAGATTTTGAAGAGAAATTTCACTACTACATTGGAGGTATGGAATTTTCACTTGGATTTTGTTTTATATATTATTTCCTCATGGATTTCTACACCTAAAACTTGGATTTTTAAAGTGAAATTTGGAGTTTTTGTCTACAATTTAAGAAGGTGTATTTTGGGGATTTAAGGGTCGATTTGGACTCGGTTTTGGAATCTAATTACATATTTGTGTAGGGCTATGGGTAGTCAGGATCTACCCCTTGACTCGAGTTTTGACCATGTGGGCCCGTGCTGACTTTTAGGAATTTGATTAAATACTGAATCTTTATCGTTTGAAATTGATTTCTATGGTTTTGTTTTGCGTTATTGAGTTGTATTTGGCTAGATTTGTGTCGTTTGGAGTTGGATTTGAAAGGAAACACGGTTTGTTGTTGGTTAAAGCTTGTCGGGTGGAGGTAAGTCTCTTGTCTATCCTTATAAGAGGGAATTCTCCCCATATGTGATGTGCTTTCTATCTACTACATGATTTAGGTACTCCGTATGTGAGGTGAAGAGTTTATGTGTGTGGCTTGTTTTGACCATAGCCGGTTAGCGTTAAGCTTATATTATGCCTTGCTGAGACTTTATGAATTTTTATCCATGTTTCATTAATTCTTTGACTATGTGATGAATCTTAATCATTCTTAGAGGTCATGCTAGAATTATGACTTGTTAAACTAAATCTGACAGACTTCTTACATCGTGTTGGGCTTTCTACTTTAGCCATATTCATGCAATTATCTTATTTGACTTATTATTTGACATTATTGGCTCTTGTTGCTCATATTTGATATCATGATCAGACTTTAGAATAATAAATGAACATATTGAACTAGTTTTGAAAGTTTTATTACATGATTAGTCATAACCATATCTTATTCCAATTATTATTCATCCATTTTTCTTTTTTTTTTTACGTCTTGGTGCATCTTCATCATATCATCTCATACACGTATACATGTATTGAAAAGTTAGATATTCAGAAAAGTTGAGAAGATTAGCGCCAAGGACATTGTCAGTAGATATTGATTATTGATGCTTATTAGTGGATCAGGTTGCACGTTACAACGGGCTTGGATATGGATTTGTCTCTCCAGAGTCTGGTAATACCCATGTTACTTTGGGCCCTTTGACCGCAGACACTGGATTGGTGCTAGTTTGGACACCTGGCCAGTGTCAGGCACATGGATTTGTCCTTTGAGGTATCGGGGTTGGATCATGAGCATGCATTGATAGCTTAGACTCATGCATTAGCTATTATAAGCATTGATACTGGATCATGAGCATGTATTAGTAGCCTAGACTCATGTATTGGATCTTATATACATGGATATTGGATCAAGACCATGCATTGGTAGCTTAAACTCATGCAGAGGCTCTTATACACACTTGAATATTAATCGAATCATATCATGATAATGAAAGAACTAAGAAACTAATGTTGTACTCTGTCTCTTTGTTTGAGAAGCATGCCTAAATTCCATATTTACTATACCATTGCTTTTGGACTTGACTAAGGACATTATGGCTTATCACATGTTCTGTTTATGTTTTCAAATGCTTATTGAACTGTTAGTAGGTGTTAGTGTCGACCCCTTGTCAATACTTCTTTGAGGCTAGACTTCATACTTACTAAGTATCGTGATTTTGTATTCATACCATACTTCTGCATATTTTCTGCAGGTTCTGAGATTGATATTAGCGCTACCCTTAAGTTGAGTAGGAGTATTATTGGAGACTTCATGGTGAGCTACTCTATTTGATCCGATCTGTAGCACACGCAGTCCTCCTTCCCTACTTATTCATTTTTGTCTATGCATTTATTTTCTAGACGTGTGTTTTTGTTCATTCGAAACTAGTTAATCCTATAGATGCTCGTGATGTAGTGACAACGGGTTTTAGGCGTTTGTTAGACAGTTGAGGTATATTTAGACCTTGTTGTTGAATTTTACTTATGATATTGAGTTGACATTTATGTTTGCATTGTTATTTATATCAAAAAATGATTAATGGCTCAATAATTGGATGTTGTGATGTTGATTGAGTATTGGCTTACCTAGTGAGCGGGGTTAGGCGCCATTACAACCTTTGGTGCGATTTTGGATTATGATAAGTTGGTAGCAGAGCCATAGATTCTAAGGGTCTCATTGATCACGAGCAGGACTATTAGAATCTTGTGGATCGATACAGAGACGTCAGTATCTACCTGCGAGAGGCTATAGGGCTTTAGGAACCTTCCCTTCCTTGATTCCTTATCGTGCGATTTTTTTTCGACTTGAAGCATATATCTTCAGTTCCTTCCTATTCATTCGTATGCGATATGGAGTACTCGATATCTATGGTGCACCGACAATCGATAATTATGTTGCAGAGGTGGTGTAGAATGATTTCCCCCAAGGGCATACTATTATCGTTGCATTGTGATGGGTTTTTCACTAATAGCAGCCTAGGTTTGGCATTGACCATAGGTTCATGGTCATACCAGTGCATTGTGATGCTTCTCGCGTGGGTCCTGGCCCTTTTTTATCAGTTGAAGCTCTGTGAGAAGGATTATTTGGTTTGTGATTTGGAGTTGGCGGTTATTGTGCATGTACTTACGACTTGGAGGAATTATTCGTACAAAGTATCATGGGAGGCTTCTACTAGACACTGAAATCTTCAACAATTGTTCAGTAAGGAAGACGTGAATTTGAGGCATCAGAGAGTATAGGTAGTTTGGAATTTTTTAACGACCCGGCCGGTTGTTTTGAGTGTTGTAGGACCATTCCCCCATTTACTTCTTATTTCATGCTTAATTGTTGCTATGTGACTTACCTAGGTGGCTGGTTCGGATCCGGGGATATTTCGGAAGTAGTTGAGACACTTAGTCTCAAGGTTGGAAACTTAATTTATAAAAGTTAACCGGATGTGGACATATGTGAAAACGACTGCGGAATGGAGTCCGATGGTTCTGATAGCTCCGTTGGGAGATTTCGAACTTACGAGTGTATCCGGATAGTGATTTTGAGGTCCGTAGTTGAATTAGGATTGAAATGGTGAAAGTTGAAAAATAAGAAGCTTTGGAAATTTAGAAGTTTGACCCAGAGTTGACTTTGAGGTTACGGGGCTCGGATTGGGGTTCCGAAAGTTCGAGTAGGTTCGTATTATGACTTGTGTGCATAATTTGAGGTCAATTAGACTTGATTTGACAGGTTTCGGCATCGATTCTAAAAGTTGAAATTTCTTAGTTATTGTTAGGCTTGAATTGAGGTGCGATTCATGTTTTTGATGTTGTTTGATGTAATATGAGGCCTCAACTAAGTTCGTATTGTATTTTAGGATTTGTTGGTATATTTGGTTGAGGTCGTGGGGGCCTCGGGTGGGTTTTGGATGGTTAACGAATCAAATTTTAGACTTGGAAGACTGCTAAAAATTGCCGGTGTTCAGGTCTGGTTTCCTTATACGCGATCGTGTGGGAAGGTTTGCTAACGCGTAGGCTAATTTGGGCAATTGAGGTTTTTGTTCTATGTGATCGTTAGTTTTGGTATGCCATCGCGTAAGCTGGGGAATCAGTCATCGCGAACGTGTGGGCTAAGCCGCGTTCGCGAAGAGGAAAAGAGGCAAGAGCTGGTCACGCACGTTGTTTTATGCGAACGCATGATTCTATCCATGATCATGTAGGCCTGGGAAGCCAATGCTTCGCGTTTGCGTAAGTTTTTATGCGATCGCGTACAGGAAGTTATGGGGGTATTGGAGTTTGTGGATCAGAAAGATTTTCCTGCGATCGTGAAGATAGGACATCTGGGCAGAACTTAAATATTTCAAAAACGAGGGTTTAAGTCATTTTGCATCTCCAGAGTCTGCACACCCACAATGAGCGCAGCTATTATTGATTCATTTGCATTAGGCTGGATCTGCCCTGGATTTATTTGCATTTGGGTTGGATCTGCCCTAGGTTTATTTGCATGTGGGCTGGATCTGCCCCGTACAGTGATAAGTGATTGACTGTGATGAGTGAGAATTGAGAGAATCAGGTTGAGTACTCCGAGAGTGTGAGTACGCGAGGCTTTCATTGTGTTGCATCACATACGATATGCATATTGGCATGTAGATATGGAGATGTTACATTCCTCATATCATTCAGGCTTGATATATTTTATCTATTCTTAAACTTGGAAGCATGCCTAAATTCTTGTACCGTTACCTGTAGATTATGAATTTTTGAAATATTATTATTATATTTTTCCTAAATTTCCGTACTATTAGTTCTGTATGTGGGATGTAATGTTCATGCTCGTCAACTACTTTCCGTCCAAAAGGTTAGATTTGTTACTTATTGAGTTGGTTGTACTCACGCTACACCCTGCACTCCATGTGCTGATCCAGGTGTTTCCGATCATAGCGGTTGCTGATTCACAGAGTTTAGTCTTTCGGAGATTATCGAGGTAGCTGCTTTGGTATCCGTATGCCTTGACTCTCCACCCATATCCCTCAGTTTATTTATTCAGTTTCTGTATTTCTCAAACAGTTTATTTGACTTAGTATTGTATAGATGCTCATGTACTCAGTGACACCCTGGTTTTGGGAAACATCCGTATTGGGTTGTGACGGTTTTATCCAGTATTTATGAAATTTTTACGTATTTAAACATATTTTAGTATACTTTAAATTTAAAAGTGTTGGTAATGTCTGAGTTTTCGGCTTGCCTAGTACCATGATAGGCGCCATCACGACTAGTTGAGGTTTGGGTCGTGACACATTTATTCCGGTAGAGGGAAGGCATTTGGATATGAATGTTCAGGCCTTGGCTTATAGATTTTTTAGATTGGATATCTCTAAACAAGTAGAGATCTTGCTGGTGTGGTTGCACGGTGGTCCTTATTTAAGTGCATCAAAGCTCGTCAGTGTAATGATCTTCATTTGCTTGTCCTTAGGGATATAGTGATGTGAGGTGGTGTTGAGGAGGTGGTTCTTAGTGAAGATGGTGTATTGCAACTTCAGGGTCGTATTTGTGTTTCTAGTGTTGATGGTTTGAGGGAGTTTATCCTTGAAGAAGCGCACAGTAAGCATATTGTATTCATTTGGGTGCTATGGAGATCTATCCTGGTTTTAAGCAACATTATGAGTGGCAGAGTATGGAGAAGGACATTATTGAGCATGCCTCGTGGTGTTTGATTATTAGTGGGTCAAGAATGAGCATCAGGGACGGATTGGTTTAGTTCGAAAGATGCCTATACCTGAGTGGAAGTGGGAGCATATCATTAGGGGTTTTGAAGGTACGATTCCCATGGACCTTAAGGAAATTTGATGCTTTGGGTCATTGTGGACAAATTACTAAGTTTGGGTATTTCACTTTGGCGATGACTTCTTAAATTTCTAGACTTTGATTTTGACGAGATGGGGCTTTGCTAAAGGTAAAGGAAAATGTGAATGCTTGATTATCATCTTGACGTGCAATACAGTTTTCAGTTGTTGCGTATGTTGACGGATCTTGTAGTTGTTCATTGGTGGAATGACAGAGTTTTACAACCTATGGAAGAGTTTGGACTCAGAAGGTTGATTGATTACATAGTGGTGGTATCCATGACAAGATCATAGAGAGATGTTGATTTGAAGTTACACAGTTGGTTATCTCTTATGAGAAGGGGGAGGTTGCATGATTTCTTACGAGGTTCCTATGAAGAATTTTATTTTCTATCTAGTGTGATGTTTTTACTATGATGTGATTTTAGATTGATTGAGGAAGATGGCACGATTGCCACGAGGTTGGGTGTGCATTTGGCTGATAATTTGGAATGTGTGATGGGTAGTGCAACATGAGCTTATGAGAAATTCAGTTGAGTAATAGTGTGAGATCATGGTAGCTAAGGAGGAGCATCCATTGTGGGTTCTTGGGTTATGTGATTGTGGCTTAAAGCCAAGTGGACGAGCCTATCATTGGCGATTGGATCACATAGTCATGAGTTGTTATATATTCTTGACTAACGGGCACTTATGGATTAGTTACAACTTGAGGAGGAAACTTCGAGGATGATTCGAGCAAGGAATTCTTGGGGGCATGATATACTACACTTTATTGATATGTGGAGGTTTTGGAATAAATCGGGTGTGATGTTCTACTATGGAGGTTTTATGCAAGGAAATTATTCACTAGAATGTTTTTTTTAGAGTAATTAGTTGCTAATGCAGCACCTATTTATTCGGAACTAAGACAAAATGGGCAACTTTTGAGAAGGTTTAAATGGGTCCAAAATTCATTATATGGTATCTAACGATATCTAGGTTTGTGTGTAGCTAAGGAATTGAAATTTGCGTTAGATTGTGAATGAGATTTAGAGTATTTCTGTAATTATCAGTTATGCGATGTAGTAGTTGCGAGATGGAAGAAATAGCTTCGAATTCATAGAAGGTCGCTTCAAAGCAGGCATTTCGGTTTATGGTGCCATTGGGTGCATGAGAGGGATAAAGTAGCTTATAGGTCTTAGGACGATGAGGTTTCACATAAGGATCATTTGGGATGAGCCTTGATTGTGGTCCATTGTGTACTGGGAGAGAGTAGTGTTTCCTTGAAGGCGGGTCATGAGTAATCTAAAGAAGTTGGGTCAGTATAGCAGTGGCTTGGATCAGCATGGTAACACAAATGATCGGTTCCCTTGTTATGATAGGGCCTTGAAGGTAACTTTGTGGTAAGACTTTTGGGCTTGGAAGTTTGCATGACTCGGTTGTTTTAGAAGAATTCAGTTCCTATGGTTTGGTTATGTACAAATGGATTTCGAAGAGTTTGTGATGGTTTTGACCACGACTTGCGGTTGATGTCTTCTACAAACATGGGAAAAGTTTGTTGCATGTTGTGATTTTCACTTGGAATGAGTTAAGTAGAATATTTCTAGTCGATGAAGTCTTTAGTCTACCTGAAATTAAGAGTTGATAACGAGATTCTCATATTCCATACGAGCACTATAGATGCAGTGAGTTGTAAGGCACTGAGATTGAATGGACAAGGTTGCGGTTTAGTTATTAATGAAATGTTATGAGTTTTAGACACCATGGGAGATTTCAGATGTTTAAGATAATGCTAACATTAACTTGTATCGCCTGAGGAGGATGTTTGTTGCAAAAGATACATGGTGTATTGATTTGCGGATGCTTGACTAGCACTATACAAATCACGTGGTCGATGATCGTTGACGTCCAGGCTTGATACTTGATGTAGGAGATTTATGGAAGTATTTCCCATGACGTGATTGTGTATGTGTGACGTGGTAGTCACCTAAGTGAGGGAATTACATATCGGGTAAAGAGATTCTTGTACTCTTGTTGTTTGGAGACTATATTTCTGAGAGATAGGTTATTTCTATGGTTGTGGAATGTGGAAGTGTGTTCAGGATTTGATAGTTGATTGTACGTGTCATGGATAGGGTCATTGTGGACTTATGGACGGTTATTTACCTATTTTGGAATGATACAAATCGGTTTGGAGGCCATTGGTAGTCCTAATGAGAATGTGTATTCTACACTAGATTTGTATGCGTACTCAGTTCCTCATATTTCTACAGTGTGTCATCGGATGGAGTTAATCTTATTCACGCCCTGATATATTTTATGTGTTACTCTCTTATTTTGTGATGTTCATGAGACGATTTGGTTATTCACATGCATGTTGTGGCCCTATTTAGGCATTGTGGCATTATTTGTGGGAGTTGGCTCTTGAGATGTTGATTTTCTTATTACACCTTAGTCGTGCTTGTCCTTTCTCATAGTGCATTATGCTACTCTATCTCCCCATGGTTATGTTTATGCACTTTACGTGCTTGTTGTTGATGCACATGTGTTTAGTGAGTATGAGCATTATGGCCCGATGGGTATCCCCGTGTGGATTGATATATTTGGATCGGGTTGTGCGCCACAACAGAGTTTTGTGGGATACTGTTCCTTTTGTCTATTTCTTATGTTTTGTTTTCCCTTTTGTGGGATGAGTTCATGGTATTATGATTTTTCCGTTATATCTGTTAAACCTGTTAGATAGCTCTTCTATCTGATTCTCTTTCTATTTGGTCATATTCAAGTTATTGCTCATTTGGCACATAGAACGCGTCGTATGAGGTTCTAGGTGGCATTGATGTGGCCTATCATTCAAGCAGCTTGTACTGGGTGAAACGAGATTATTCAACCTGGAATCAATGTAATCGGAATTAGATAAGGTATGTTTATGAAAAGAATATCACTAGTCAGCTCAAAATTTGGCAATGTTGCTTGCCAGGCTTCATTAATTGTTATTTTGATTGGTGCTTATGAGTTTCTACATGTATCATTCATCATTTTCAGTGTTGCGATAGTTTGGAACACGATTTTATTTATATGATATATGTTACCGATGTTGGGTGTTTGGTAATGTATAGTTGTTGCACAAGAAGATATTGCTATGGGTATATGAGTTGTGGGGTACACCGTGTGGTTTCATCTTGGGAGTCCGTTATGACTTGATGAAGCTTGTGGGGATTGATATAGTGTATGTATACAAGAATCAGATCTTAGAAGGAATTTCGGATATTGGAATTTTGTTCTAACGCTTATGGTTAGTTGGACTTGTGTTAATAGACTTATATAAATTGTAGTGGAATGGAATCCTTCATGGGCGTGTGTATGATAAGTTTGTACAATAATTTGACGGATTTGGAATGCCTCTGGTGCGTTCAAGGACGAACATATGTTTTTGTGGGGGAGAATGTAAGGACCTGACCGGTTGTTTTTAGCTCTAGAATTTCGTTTTGCGGTTTGAGCTCTTAAGTAGCTCGTATGATATTATGACTTGGGTGTATGGTTAGGTTTGATTTTCGAGAAGTCCTGGATTGATTTGGAAGAGTTAACTCTCTATTTCGAAGCTTTAAGTTTGAAGAGTTGACCAAGGTTTTACTTTTGAGTAAACGACCTTGGAATCAGGATTTGATGGTTCCTATAGGTTCGTATGACGATTTTGGACTTAGGATTATGTTTGGCTTTGGATTCGGATGTTCATAGAATGTTTTATCACTTTTTCTCGAAACATGGTAATTTGAAGCTTTGAAGAGTTCATAGATTTGACTGGGAGTAGATTGAGATATTATCAGGGTCCGGTTTGTTACCGAGACTTTTATTAGATTTATTTAGTGAAACGGAACTTGTGTGCAAAGTTTTATTGTGATCCGAAATGTCTAAGTATGATTCGGACGCGTATGGTGAATGATGGAACGTTCGAAAGGTAAAAGAAAGATATTGATGTTTGATTCTTGGCTATAATGTTATTTGTGGTGTTTCGAGCCTTTGGATAAGATTGGATAAGATATTAGGACTGGTTGGTATGACTGGACAGGGTGCCGAGGGCCTCGGGTGTGATTGGGTATTTTTGGGCCATTTTCGTTGAGTTTGGAGTAGCTGATGTGCTAGTGTATTACAGTGCATCGCGATTGTGGAGCAAGACTCGCGATCAGGGAGAAAGAATTGGCTGGCTGGCATTTGTTCATCGCTTTCGTGGACAATGTGTCGGTCGCGTAGTGTTGGGTCGAGGAGCATCGTGTTTGCAGGGAAGGCTTCGTGTTGCAAAGTGGTTGGAGGTTGTTTGGCCTTCGCGATTGCGAGGATATTGCTTCGATCACGAAGTATAATGCCCTGGGCAGACTTTTGTATGTTTGAATTTTGGGATTTTGCCCATTCTTTCATATTTTAGCCCTAGACTTCGAGAGGAGGAGATTTTGAAGAGCAATTTCATTACTACATTGGAGGAAAGGAATTTTCACTTGGATTTGGTTTTATATATTGTTTTTCCACGGTTTTCTACGCCAAAAACTTGGAACCCTAAAGTGAAATTTGGGACTTTTGTCTACAACTTATGAGGGTGTATTTTTGGGACCCGAGGGTCGATTTGTATTTTTGAGTTTTTGAAGTTGAAAGTTTAATGTTCATTTATGTTCGAATTGAGGTGTGATTCGTCGTTTCGATTTTGTTATGTGTGATTTGAGGTCTCGAGTAGGTCTGTGTTATGTTAGGAGACTTGTTGGCATATTCGGACAGGGTCCCGAGTGGCTCGGGAGAGTTTCCGACGAGGTTTGGATCGTTTGGATCAATTTTGGTAAAGGCTGGTGGTGGTAGGATCTGGTGTGGTTTTGCGCAGGTGCGATGGTTCTAGAAGTGGAAGTATTGTCTCACCTGCGATGAAGGTTGAGGTTGGCTGCCTCTACAAAAGAAAATTTTGTAGCACACCTACATGCACGCAGAAGCGAGATTTTTGAGCGCAGGAGCGAGCGCTGACGCAGAGGCGCATTCTACTGTCGCACCTGCAGTATCGCTGGAGCGGATGTTTTTCCGCAAGTGCGAGGGCGATTTCTGCAGTGCTTCTATAGGAGCGGAACTCTGGTGGCAAAAGCGATGTCGCAGAAGCGGCTAAGTGTGTCTTAGATGCGACGATACCTGGGCAGAAGCTATATATTGAGGGCTTGGCTATCTTATTAATATTTGGAGCTATGGAGCTCGGATTGAAGGGATTGTTTAGGCGACTTTTACCATATGGATTGGGGTAAGTGTTCTCTACTCGGTTTTGATTCTTATTTCATGAATCTATCTTTGTTTTTGACATTTGATTGAGGATTTCAAGAGAGAAATTGGGGTTTTTGTCTAAGGTTTCTTAGAGTGAATATTCGTGTTTTGAACATAGATTCGAAGTCGGATTTGAATGAAACTTGTATGGTTGAACTCATAATTGAATGTGTTGTCGGATTTTGTGAGTTTTGTTGGGTCCCAAGGCACGGGCCCAGGTTTGATTTTTTGGTTGACTTTGGGGTTTTGAGTAAAGATTTGACCTTCATCATTTGGAATTGTTTCCTTAGGATTTATTTGATGTATTTGAGTTGCTTTTGGCTAGTTTTGAGCCGTTCAGACGTCGGTGCGCGCGGGATGGCATTTTTGGAGGATCGTTTGGCTTGCTCGGTATTGGATTTGACTTGTTCGAGGTAAGTAGCACTTCTAAACTTAGTGCTTAGTGTATGAACCCCTGAATATGCGTGCTATGTGTTTTGTGTTCAGGTCACGCACATGCTAGGTGATGGGCGTGTGGGCGTGCACCATGTAAATTATAACTCAGTTATTTTTGTGGTATTGTGTAGTTACCTAATTTTATTTGTAACCATGAAAGTTGTACGTGCTAGAGTAATTGAGCTGTAATCCATGTTAGAAATCATGCTTAGGCCATATGCTAGCACTGTTGGGACCCACAGAGATCGTGTTACATGTTGAATTAATTACTTAATTTAAAATTTATACTCAGTCAGAGCTATTATTTGCATATCATATCTCAGTATCTATTGTCCTTTATTTATACATCATATCATCACTAATTGGGCTGATTATCCTGATTCTTGTGAGCCCGAGAGACTGAAGATATTGATGACTGCGTGAGGCCGAGGGCCTGATTGTGAGGATATTTATGGGATTGGGTTGCACGCCGCAGCATGTTTATTTGATCATGCCATGATTGGCTTATTATAGAGCTTGGGCTGGAATTGGCCTTCCGGAGTCTGCAGGTACCTACTGAGTGTGAGTGCCAAGAACGAGTGTCGAGTGATTGGGAGGACTGAGTGACTGTAAAGACTGAGTGATTGTGAGGACTAAGCGACTGTGAGGACTGAGTGACTGGGAGGACTGAGTGAATTGATACTCTGAGAGTATGCATATGGTTTATTCATAATGTTGTATTGCATTTGATATGCACACTTGACATACATGCATAGAGATGAATTTTTTTCTCATGATGTACGGTATCACGTCATTCATGACTTCTCATACACATTGACATGTAGGTATAAAGATGTACTTTCCTCATGCCATTTGATAATGAAATATTTACCTGTTGAAATTTTTTGGGAAGAAAATCACGGTTTGACAAACTTACTCATAGTTTTGTGCATTCGATAAAAGATTTAGGTTTTACTGTTTTATTTGAAAAACATGCCTATTTTCCCCTAACTATGAACGAATTGAACATCATACCTCCGGGTTATTTTTCTTGCACAATTTTTATTATGATTGTTACAAACTGTTGTTGGTTATTGGAGTTGGACTCTGACCCTTGTCCCAGCTCGTCACTACTTTCAACCTAAGGTTAGGTTTTGTTACTTATTGAGTACATGGTGTCAGTTATACTCATACTACACTTCTGCACTTTGCGTGCAGATGTTGGATGCTGATGTTGCTACATGCGTTCCAGTAATGGCTATCACTTGTCCTTGGTAGCATTAGATTCGAATTCTGTTCATTTACATTTCAAACAGATGTTGTAGTTATTTCAGTTCAGTCTTGTAAAAGTCTAAATTTTAGAAGCTCATGATTTGTACTACCAGTCCTTGGAAAATTCTTGTATAACGCAGTGTATTATCATTTCTTCTCTTAATCAATCTTATTAAATTGGATAGTTGTTAATTGGCTTACCTAACGGGTCGGGTTAGGTGTCATCACGACTAGTTGGATTTTGAGTCGTGACACGTTTAGACCTTTTTTGTTGAATTGTACTTAGGATATTGAAGTGACATTTATTATACATTGTTATTTATATAACGAAACAGTTAATGGCTCAATAATTGGATATTGTAATGTTGATCGAGTGTTAGCTTGCCTAGAGAGTGGCTTAAGCTCCATCACGGTCTTTGATGGGATTTTGAGTCGTGACAGATACTCACCTCATCGGCTAGTCTTCAACATCAAAGCACGTCAACACCTTGATCTAGCCCTCACATCAAGCAATTCTAATCCAAGAACCATCCATGGAAGTCAAACAATGCTATAGGAAACAATCTCAATCCATAACGCTTTAATCTTAGAAGAATTCCCCAAAAGTCAACCGGGCCCGCGTGCTCAAAGTCCGAAATTGATACCAGATCTCGATGACCCTTAAAGTGTCGAGTCGAAATATGTGATTAGATTTTAAATCCAAGTCTAATTTGATACTCAAATCATCAAAATGCACTCTCTTAAGTTTCATCCCCGAAATCCCAATTTCTACCATTCAAATCTTTGAGCAAGGTGTAATAATCCATGGGTAATTGTAATATATAGTTAAAATCAAGTTAGAAACACTTACCCTCATGATTTGGGTGAAATCCATCTCCAAAATTGCCTTGGTCTGCTCTCCAAGCCTCAAAACTTTTGAAAATAAGCTCAAAATCCCAAACTAGGCATCATAAACCCCTGCCAGGCCTCCTCTTCTTCATGATCACAGTCACAAACCTCGAAATCGCGGTTCACAAAATTTAACGATCCAGCCGCTCGTTTTGAGCACTTGCATTTCGCTCTAATGTTTGAAGTCTTGAGTAGCTTCATTTGATGTATTATGACTTGATAATTCTCAACTAAGAAGCTTTAAGTTGGAAGAGTTGACCAAGTTTGATTTTTGTGTATTTGACCCTAGAACGGAGTTTTTATGGTTCTGTTAGGTCCGGATGGCAAATTTGGAATTGGGCGTATGCCCGGATTCACATTTTGGTGCTTCTGGAAGGTTTCAGCACTATTTGGCAAAAGTTGGCAATTTGTAGGTCTGGAATGTTCACAAGTTTGACCGGCAGTTGAATTTGATGATATCGGATTCAGATTGTGGTTTTGGAATTGGAATAGCTTTGTTATATTATTTTAGACTTGTGTGCAAAATTTGAGTTCATTCCGAATTGATTTGATACGATTCGGCACGAATTGGAAGTTGAAAGTTTATTAAGTTTGATTTGAGGTGTGATTCGTTGTTTTGATGTTATGGATAATTTGAGGCCTCGAGTAGGTCTGTATTATGTTTTGGGACTTGTTGGTGTGTTCGGACGGGGTTCTGAGGGGGCGCGGGCGTGTTTTGGATTTCTGACCATTTTTCTTTCATGTTTTCATTGCTGGTTTTTGATGCCCCAATTGTCCTTCGCGATCGCGAAGATGGAGATACGATCGCATAAAGGAAATTTGGAGTTAGGCACTTTCTTCATCGCAGTCACGATTGGAAACCGCATTCACGTAGCTTTGTGTTGGTTATAATACGCGTTCGCATATGAGTCATCGCATTCGCATAGAGCTGAGTGATAAGGTGGTATTTTGCCAACTTATCTCGTCTTTAATCTTAGATTTTTGCTATGTTTGATTGAAAAAATCATGCTTTTAATGTCGTTTACTTCTATTTTACAGGTTTTATATGAGTTAGAAGTGATCATAAAGAAACCAGGTGAAAATGAGTCAAAAAGGAGCTAAAATGAACAATGAAAATATGCCCAATGAATTACCCTATGCTAACGCGAAGCTGCAAGAAACAAAACCTTGGTGAACACGAAGTCATGGTCGCGAACGCGAAGCAGTAGGAAATAAACCTTCACGAACGCGAAGGCTTTTGTCGCGAACGCGAAGAAGAAATGGGCGGGAAAATAGGGCAGTTCTAGAATTTCACGTTTTTGACCCCCAAACCATTTAATACATGACTCAGCTCATTTTTTGGGTATCTTTAGCTTATTTTTCAGTCTCTTGACTAGAGAAGACAAGTTTTGGAGCTAGGGTTCTTGCAGATACACGTGGGTCTTGAAGAATGGATGCTTTTAGTTGAGAATTTCTTACCCATTTATGTTCCTTTCTTCATTTCGTTGCTTTGTATTGAATATCTAAGTGTATAGTATTTTTTGCAACACTTGAATCTTGTTTATGGGAATATTCATATTTAAAGTGTGGATTAAATATCTTGTTGTACTTATGTATTGAACAATTTTTATTTATACTAAAGTGGGTTATTATTTTTTTAATTATTATTTATTCTTTATTATTGCCAAAGGGATTAGCTAACCCTAAGACTCTCCCATTAACTTCGAATTGATCTCGGAAAAGGTAATTTGGGGTCGGGAAAGATTAATTAATAAGAACTTGGGGCGTTAACCCTCACTTTATAGATTCTACCTAGGGATAGGATTGAACTACTTGTATCCATAACCGGGTGTACTTATCTCTTAATTATTTTAGGGATAATTCAATTAGGAAGTCTTGTTAGTCTTCGGAAGAAGCTTATAAAGAATTATTATTCGAGGCTAACTAACATAAGCTCGATCATACTTATAAAATCGTGAATTACATCTGATCGTTACTTGAGTGTAATTCCCCATGTATCCATGAATGTAGCCATTGATTACTTTACTTGCTTTCTAGGTTAGATTACATTTTCGCATTTAGACTTAAATATTTTCACAATCACCTTTTAAGTGTTTGTCTTAGCATATTACGCGATAATGCTCTTAGATTGCCTAATCGCCTACATATTCTTCTCTATGGGATCTGACCCCGACTCATAGTTGGGTATATTATATTGCCAGCGACCGTGTACATTTACTTTTTAGTAGTGGATTTAGACGTTATCAAAATTGGCACCATTGTCGGGGATCGAACCTGGGTCACCAACGTGATAGGCGAGAAATCTCACCACTAAATTACAAAATTGGCGCCGTTGCCGGGAATAATTTGGCGTATTCAAGTTGTTTGAGAAGTATTCTAAACTTGTGAATATTTTTGTAATTGTGAATATTTGTGTAAACTTTTTTTTCTTATTTTGGTTTATTTTTCTTGTTTGTTTCTTGTATATTTTCTTAGTTTTTGAAAAAAGGCATCATGTAACGAAAATTGGTCGGATGGCAGTTGTTCATACTTTGATGACCCTTGTCCTTATTGTGGAAGGCCACACTCATGGAAAATTTGTTTAAATTCTCCTAGGAACGGATTGTGCGCATAATCTCAACTCCATGAGTGGAGTATTTGTGATAAGTGTGGTAGTCAAAATGGTCATTGTGCTAATTATGTTTATTTATCCATCCCTTCCCCAAACCCCTGCGATGATGAATCTACTTTTTGTGATGAGAATTATAAGGATATGGAAGTAGAAGAAATTGAGCATGGTCAAAATTGAGAGTTCAATTTCATGATGGAATGCCTACTTGAAGGAGGAAACAAAGAGCAAAATGCCTTGGAGGAGCTTAGGGGAACTAGTCTCCAAAATGATTTGTCACTTGAAAGGTTGAACTCACAAATGGGAGAAATGCTTGAAGCTTTAGAGGTCCAAAAAGCCTCGGAAGTGAATTACAGCCAAGAACCTTCCTTAGAGGTTGAAATCGAAAACCCTTCTTTGGCACTTGATCAAAACCAAGAAGAACTCTCCAATGCTCAAAATGAGAGGATGATGCTCATGTTGGGGGCCATTCTTGAAAATGAGGAGAAGCACAACTTGACACTCGAGGACTTAAAACAAGCACTAACTCAAAATTATGAGAATATCTGCACCTTACAAGATCAAAAGAAAATATTGGTTGAGGCTCATTATGCCCACCAACTCGAGAGTGTGGAAAGAGTTCAAGAAAAGTCAAACTTCGAGGAATAAAGTGAGCTTCATTATGAGGAATCAGGTATTGAACATCCGCCAACTGACTCCATGATATTGGTGATACCGAGAAAAATATGAAATTAGAGTCAACCGGTGTATTTGAAAAGATGGTTGAAATTGACTGTAGTTCGGGGGATAAAGAGCATGTCAAAATCGGGAAAGAATTGCAATTTGAAGGCTTGATATCGCATTCCAAGTATTTTTCAACTTTGAAATTTCATGGTGATATGGGAATTGAGTCGTGTGAATCCATATGGAAGTGCAAAGAAGAAAAACAAGAGCCATACATTTTGCAATTTGAAAGTTCATGAACGCCAAATGACATTCCTCAAAAGAAAGCCAATAAATGCGAAATAAAGTAATTAAAGTTTGGCTTGATAATCTACTTACCACCCCCATCGCTCATGGTCATAGACTTGATTCCAAGTTGGGTGCCCAATTTATATCCTCCAAGTGGATAGAAAAGTGGTAAAGTTGATTCGCATCGTGCCATGACGTTAAATGCGGCGCTTGGTGGGAGGCAACCCATCGTTTTCACAAACATTTAGTCGTTTTTAAAATTTTCTTTGGTAGCTTAGTATATTGTTTTTTACTAATCTGCCAGATTTCACAATTTTTAGAGTTGGCTTGAGCAGGTCAGGGTGACCGGACAACCAAAAAATGGTAGCTGCTGGAAATTACAGAAGCAATGCTTCATGTTCGCGACTGTACATCATGTTCGCGAAGGGTAAATAGTTTTCTAATGCTTCGCGTTTGTGATTACTCTGGCTTGTTCGCGATTGTTAAGGAACATTTTACTCTTCGTGAAGGCGACAGTGACCTCGAGAACACGATCTGTCAGGTAAGTTTAAAATATCAAAACATTGGAAATTGACATTTAACCCCCCCCTCTTTGCTCAAGTCTCCCTACTCCTTAACCCCCAAAATCAAATTCCTCATAATCTTCATATTCATTGCAAATCTTCATTCACATTCTCAAGGTATGTGGCTTTTCTCCCTCGTCTCTTTACTATTTCTTCTTATTCTTGTTATGAAATAATTGAGGAGCATCCTTGTTCTTGGGTTTTAGTGATTTAAATTTTTAATTTTTTAAGTGAAATCTCGTGTGAAATTGTGCGTGATTTCTAGGTGAGGCGTTATTGACAAATCCTGGACAAGATGCACGCTAAATTGTCTGAATAACGAACAGCAAAACAGTGCAAACAAGCTATTTGAAAAAATGCCTGAAAGCAAAATAGGTCTGGGCGATGAAGATGACCTTCGAACTATAACGACTCAACCGGTCGTTTTGAGAATTAGCGCCCCGCTCGATGGCTTAAGGTCTCTAGCTGTCTCATATTATGTGTTATGACTTGTGTATGCGGTCGAGTTTGGGTTTCGGATGATTTGGGATCAATTTGGAAGAAGGATTCTTATTTTAGAAGCTTAAGCGCTAAGAGTTGACCAGAGTTTGACTTTTGTATAAACGACTCCGGTATGGGGTTTTGATGGTTCCAATAACTTCGTATGGTGATTTTGAAGCTATGCGTGCGTCCAGATTTGGATTTGGAGGTCTGTAGAATAATTTGAAGCATTTTAGCAAAAATTGGAAAATTTAAGTTTTGGAAGGTGGAGAGGTTTGACCGAGGGTTGACTTTGTTAATATCAGGTTCAGATTTCAATTTTAGGAGTTGGAATAGGTCAATTATGTCATTTATGACTTGTGTGCAAAATTTGAAGTCATTTCGAATTGATTTGATACGTTTCGGCACGCATTTTGGAATTTGGAAGATTTGAAAATTTATAAGTTCGATTCAAGGTGTGATTCATAATTTTGGCGTTATTTGATGTGATTTGAGGCCTCAAATAGGTCCGTGTTATGTTACGGGACTTGTTGGTATGTTCGGATGAGGTCCTGAGTGGCTTGGGTGAGTTTCGGAAAGGTTTAGGTTGTGTTGCGCTTGTTTTTGATGTTTCAGTGTTGTTTTTTCAAGCATAAATGGTATCACATTAAGCAAATGAACTCCAAATTCGATTTTTATTGAAGCATTAGATCCGTATTGTAATTACGGAGCCATAGCAAAAAGAATCGCCGTATTCGGACATCATATAGGAGAGTTATGCTCATTTCCGTGTCGGGGAGACTGCTGGTTTCTAGTGTAGTCCCAATTGCGAACATTTTATCGCAATTATGACTCCTGCCATGTTCTAGTTCGCAATTCCGAATATTTTACCGCAATTGCGACATTTTCGAGCCCTGTTCTTGTTCGCAATTGCGAAAGCTTCTTCGCTTTTGCGAGGGTTCGCAATTGCGAACCCTAGATCGCAAATGCGATATCTGTAGCTTGTTTTCAGCTATGTAATTCGGATTTTTGCTTCATTTTGTGATATTTTTTAACCCTAAGTCCGAGAATGGGCGATATTGAGAGAAGAATTTCATCTAAAATCATTGGGTAAGTGCCCTTGTTCAATTTCTATGTATACTTCATGATTTTATTTGAGTTTTTAACATCAAAATGGTGAGAATCAAAGATAAAATTTGGGAAATTTGTAAAATCTTTCAAAAATGAAAATTGAGGATTTGGAGAGCGATTCGTTATCGAAATTTGATAATTTTGGTATGGTTGAACTCGTATCGTAATGGGCGATCGGGTTCTGTGAATTTTATCGGGTTCCGAGGTGCGGGCCCGGGGTTTGACTTTTGGGTTGACTTTTTAGTTTTAATTAAAATCGAAGCTTTATTATCCTAAATTATTTTCTATGAGTTTTATTTATGAATTGAAGTTATTTTGGTTAGATTTGAGCCGTCCGAAGGTTGTTTCATGTAAGAAGGTCATTTTAGAGTAACGGTCTAGCTTCTTTGAGGTAAGTATCTTGCCTAACTTTGTGTGGGGGAACTACCCTTTAAGATTTGAGTCATTTGTGTTAATTGTGTCATGTGAAGGCCGTGTACACGAGGTGACGAGTACGTGCTCAGGCTTATTTGTGGAAATTTGATTGTTTAGGCTCTTAGGTTCTTATGTTCATTAGATATGAAGTTGTTTTTTTCATGTTAAAACCCACTAGTTTTACCCTTTACGTGTCTTATTTGGAATTAATTGCTTCATGTTCCACCCTTATTGCCGATTAAACTCTTATGTGCCTTAACTGAAGTTGTTGCCTCTTCCATTGCCATGTTATCCTTCCCTAATTGATTATCCTTAATTGAAGTTATTATTATCTTTTCCGTAATTACTTATCCTTAATTGAATTTATTGTCTCTTTTCCGTAATTGCTCAACCTAAAATGAAGTTTTGTTATCCCTTATCATTGTTGACTTATCCTTATTTAGAATTATTGATTCGTGTTATCTCTCTTATCGTCGAAATGTACTTTGCGGAATCAATCTACACATTATCTCTTCCTTCTTGATCTAGTCTTGTTGAGACTATTATTCCCTATTGTGTCCTTCTTTATGAGCTCGTTCTTCTGTCTCTTTATGTTCAGAAGTTCCTGAGTTGATTTACTTGTCGTATTCTCGTGTTATTGTCATTGTTGCTGTTGTATTCAGTGTCGTTGAGGAGAGGGCTATGTGTGGTTGTGATATTGAAACTGTTTTTTGAGGAAATGTTGTGGCATGTGGGAACATATTGTGAAAGTCATTAATTTGAGTTGTTATGTTTTGGCACACATGTTGTTGTTAAAAGAATTGTTATGTTGTTGCATGAGGTTTCTGCCATGCGGTTGTTATTATGTTTGCACGAGGTTTTTGCCTTGCGGTTGTTACTATGTTCGCACGAGGTTTATGTTCTGCGGTTGTTATTGTGTTGCACGAGGTTTCTGCCTTGCTGTTGTTATTATTGATACACATTAGGTGGTATAAGGTCTGGGTGTTGAACGCACGCGGTGAGATAAGGTGGGCTTGAAACGCGTGGCTAATAGGGGAACTAATAGAAGCCATGCGATGTGATAAGGTGGGATAAAATGCGGGATGCTATTTCGGAAAAAGATTTTCAAAACTAAATATAAAGGCTCCCGCAATGATATAAGGAAAGTTGCGATTCATTTCATCATTTGAGACTACGAGGCGGTACCTCGGTAGGGCTCTTGTTGTCATTTCCCTTTTCCGTGCACTTGTCTTTGATTGTTGTTTTCCTTGGCATACTATTAACTGTTTTCTCCGTATTGCACTATTTGCTCAGTTCTATGTAGCTAATCTTGTTGTGCTAGTCGCTGCTCCAAAATTAATTACTGCCTTTATTATGCTGTACATGTCGTGGTGATTGTTTCTTATGTGCCATTCATTCTCTCTATTCTTATTTATTGACTTGAATTGTGGTAGAACATTTGCACAAGCATACACATAGTTAAATCACCCATATCGGTTGTAAAAGATGAATCCTGACGTCATTGACCATTATACGTACTCTTTTCTACTTGCCTTCTGTGTGAGGGATATTCTATTGGCACGTGAGTCACCTGTGCGGTTATGAGTTGTAATGTGCGCACAAGATGCCAAATGATTAGGGTTCACGAATTTGGGCCCGTGATTTGTGATTTTGAGGTTTGGCACCTCGTGGAAATCCCTAGGTAAAACTGGTGTGAAAGCGGTTGTTCCTACAAGTTGTCACTTGTCTTCTTTTCTTAGGTTTCATTGGATTTGGACTGTGCTAGCTTACTCTACAGTGTTATTACCTATTGTGTCTCGTTGCTATCTGTTGCTTTTTGTCCCTTTTATAAATGTCGTATTATTGTTGTCATCATATCTAGCCTTATATTGATATTGTTCCCCTCTAGTTCTACATATATACATGTTTAGATTGTTTAGTTTTGTGGGTGTCTTGACTGTCCCTCGTCACTACTCCACTGAGGTTAGTTTTGATATTTACTAGGTATCACTGTGGTGTAATCATATTACGCTTCTGCACATTTTGTGCAAATCTCATGTGCCTCGGCTATTGTTGATTATTAGCTAGCTGGTCGAGCATTACTGTAGAGACTCAAGGTAAACCTACCGTCGCTTTATTGTCGCAGGCCTCGGAGTCACCTTCTAATATTGTACTTGTACCGTTTAATTTCCATTCCTAACAGTTGTAGTTAGGGATTCTTCTAGTAAACTCAGTAGAACTTATGACTTGTACTATAGGTTTTGGGATTGTAAGTTATATATAAAGATTTCTATTTCATATTTATCAGTTGATGGTTGAATTCCTTGATTTATTTCGTAAGTGTTAGGCTCACCTAGTCTTACTAGGTGCTGTCACGACATCCTACGGAGAGAAATCAGGGTCGTGACACGAACGCGATGTTCTGCTCGCGAATGCGAAGGTCAAATTTTTGGGTAAATTTTTTTTCTCTTCGCAAACGTGATGGTCTTCTCGCTAACGTGAAGAGCAATCCCTGGCAATCCGAAAAATGGTAAAAATAGTAGCTTTGTGCAGCTCTGCCCGGACCCTTTTTGCCTATTTATTTGGCTTAAATACTTCCTAATACTTTGTTTTAAGTGTCTATATGAGCTTTTTACATTTTTGGTCTATTTTGTAGGTATTTTGGGCATAAAATGGATCTAGTACACAATGAAATTGAGAAAAAACATATCCCCGAAGCTGAACAAGAGGAACCCTTTGATCATGACAGGTTTTTATCTTCAAAATTTGACTGGAAATATGACGAACTCTTGTCAAAAACCATCATCCAGGAAAAAGGCATAAACATGGAGAACATTGAAGCTAAATTGTCGGGCTTCTACACAAGATGATATAAAGCATGTGGATTCATTTTGCCCGTCAACCAAATGACGCCAACTACATAGTGGTGTTGGAATTTTATGCAAATGCCTTGAGGACCGACTTTGAAAGAACCTTAGTTATTACTGTGCGGGGTGTGCAAGTCAACTTCAATCCTGAGATAATCAATGGAATTTATGGCCTTCCTAATGCCGATAATGAGGTTTACAGAGATAGAGCAATTGCAGGAGAAACCAATGGTTGGTGGACGAATTGCATGACGGGTGAATCCGAAGTGGTTGACATTGCACAAGGGAGTTAATTCTCATGACTTCACTACTGAGGCGAAGATTTGGCTCTCCGTTATCTGTGCAAGGATCTTTCCTTCTACAAATGACACTAATGTGACACCAGAGAGGGCACTAATAATTGCTGCTATCATGCATGACTACATGTGAACTTAGGGGAACACATTGTTAGAGAAATCGAGGAAGCCACCAATGGGAGGTCTAATAGCCTATTCTTTCCCATCACTTATTACTCGGATGCTGTGATGTTGGGGTGCTAAAATGGCCAAATGATGATAATAGAGGTCCAGGAAAGCCGATGATCCACCCATTACTGAAAAGGGGACCAACTAACAAGCAGAAAAAGAGGAGAATTGATTTGCATCCTCTTCATTGGGGCAGTTCTCTGAGGCCACCACTGATCCCGCAAAATCCTTTGCACCTGCACCAGGGTCATATGACCCCATTGGACCACTCCAGTCCAGCTCCAGTCAGATACATGGAGTAGATGCACATATTAGGCAGCTTATAGCTCGCCTTCCTACTGGCCCATCTGGGGCTCGCACATCTAATGACACTGCTTCCCCCACCATCCCTAGATGACGTGGTCAAAGAGCAAAAAGCAGTAACAGGCAAGATGTAGGCCATGAACAAGAGGCTGGAAAATATGAGCCGTCGGCAAGGGAAGATTGAAAAACGGCAGAAAAAGTTTAGGGAGCACGAAAAGAAAAAGAGTAAACTCCTGAACAAGATGATGGATAATGTGAGGTTGTTACGTAGTTTGAATGACTCTGATGATGATGAGGAGAAGCAAAAATTTCCTTCCACCTCCGGCTCCGACTGAGGCCATTTCAGGGAACCCCTCTAACTATTATGCTTTTCTTTTGATATTGTGCAGTGAGGACACTGTAATGATTTTAGTTGGGGGCGACACACTTTATTTATATATTTATGCTTGACTTATGCCCTTGCCTTATTATGAGTTTGTATGGATATTGTGTGCCCTTGCCAGCTTTGTGCTGTGATTTATATTGTTGTGGATTAGTCGCTTTTGTTATTTTATTTTTTTTTTGTAATTTTTATTTATTTTATTTTTATTCCTTTAGTAGTTTTTAGTTTATGGTAATGTCTTTGATGCTTTCCAATAAATTTCCTTGCGTTTTCTTTATGCTATAGTTCTTTCCCGAGGAATATATTTTTGTCGAACCGAGTGATTTTTCCCTATAATGGATGGCATGATAACTTTCTTAAGGGATTATTCTTGTTTAGTTTTTCTCTTTTTAGGCAATTCTTTTTTACTTAGTTTAGTAGCTAGTAGTGCATAAATTGGTTATTAGGTGTGATCTTTTTGTCCATAAACCAATTTGTGGCTTGCTTGATACCAAAATGATTTAACTTTGGCATATGAATTCTTGATGTTTGAAAAAAAAAAGAAAAATGATTTAAGTAAGGATCATTGTCATGACTTTTAGACTCAATTTTTGGCTCTTTGATTCATTAAATAGTCTCTTTAGGCTACGAGTGAATTTTTTTTTTAGTTCATTTGTTTTAAGTGTATTTTGATACATATTTAACTCAAAGTTGCATGTGCCATGTGTGGTGAGATTTGTTGTTAGTTCTTTTGCATGATTTATAGTCTAGAACTTGCCCAAAATGTGCTTCAAAGTGAAATCCTAGACTAACTTGGTTTGAGAAAATCATGTTAGGCCTTCCTTGGACCATTCTTTTGCCTTAAAGTTCCTACCCTTGCATATCTTCCTTAGTCAACCTCTTTTGAACCTTTAACCTTTTCTTTGGCAACCATGTTACATGATTTAATCTTTTGTTCTTTGTTGATCTATCTTTTAGCATCCCACCTACCTAAGTGCTTTGAAAGTGTGAACATAGGCTAAAAGCCTAAGATTGGGGTGTGACGGTTGGAAAAGTTTTAATGTGAAAGTTGTTTATAAGGTGAAATGTTTATATATATATATATATATATATATATATATATATATATATATATATATATATATAGTGGAACCTTCCTTGGCTTCTAAAAAAATTATAAAAAAGAAGAGAAAACGAAGGAAAAATAAGGAATTGTGAAGAAATTGAAGACTAGGTGATCAAATGAGAAATTAAGAAAGGGTGGAAAAGTTTTTGAAGGAAGTGTACTTTGATTGTTGAAAAATTATAATGCTTAGGGAGGTTTTGAGTCAATCTATCCAAAGTTATGCCCTACCTTAACCAAAAGCCTACACTATAACCCTTTAAGTCCTAATTGATTTTGAACTAAGTTTGTTTATATTGGTAGGAAAATACATGAAGGGCAAGCCTATGGTACTACGTGTGTTCATTTGAAAATCTTTATGAGAGAGAGTTAATTCTTTCCATTTGATATCCCATTTATATTTTGAATTGCAATTTATGAGTGTGTGATTCTCTCTTGCTTGGGAGGGCATATTGAGATTTGAGTTGTTAATTTGTTACATTTTCCAATTAAAAAGAATAAACAAAAGAAAAGTCGTTTTGTGACAAAGAGGAAAATTTTGAAGTTTTAGTGCCATGACATGAGTGCTACTTTAACTAACTTGGAGTTTGAGCACTTAAAATGAAATGATATTCTTAAAGTAGACTTTTGACTTGGTATGATATTGATACACTATTGAGTTAAATACTTGGAAGGAGATTTTGTATTTTGATTGCTTGAGGACAAGCAATAGTTTAAAATTGGGGATTTGATAAGGTGGTATATTACCAACTTATCTCGTTTGTACTCTTAGATTTTTGCTATATTTGATTGACAAAATCGTGTGTTTAATATCGTTTACCTCTATTTTACAGATTTTATGTGTTTTAGAAGTGATTATGAAGAAACCAAGTGAAAACGAGTCAAAAAGGAGCTAAAATGAACAATGAAAATCTGCCAAGTGATTTATGCTTCGCGAACGCGAAGAGACTAATGCGAACGCAAAGCTGCAGGAAACCAAACCTTCGCGAACGCGAATTCATGATAGCGAACGCGAAGCAACAGAAAACAAACCATAGCCTCTACAGCCATTTTATTTTCTTCGTATTGCCTATATAATTTTAATAATTCAGATATTCCAGCTATATAATATAACATGATAGGAGTAGTTGGATAATATTATCCAGAATTCTAAAGTAGCATGATATAATATTTGTAAAAACTGAAGGAGATGTTGAACAAAGTTCCAATCGTCCTCTTTAAGGTGATAAAGTTCCATAAAATATTTATTATACATTTGAGTAATAGGCTCTCTATATTCATAAGCAACAGTTAATGCTTTATATAAAGTGTTCCACCTAGTACAAACTTCTTTTGGGACTCTCCTAATCAGCATTCCTAATTCTATACATTTTCTTTCCAATTCTCTTTTTCTTTCTTGATTTTTATTTCTAAATATAAAATCAATAGCTACTTTAACCTTTTCAATGATGTGGTTAAACAAGTCAAAATCATTTTTTACTACTAAATTGTAAATATGACATGCACATCTAATATGAAAAAATTCCTCAAAAAGGAGGTTTAAAATAGGTCTCAAGTTCCTAAGTGTTTCTGTGTTGTTTGTAGCATTATCTACTGTAATACTAAAAACTTTATAGTTAAGCAATATGCACGACAAATTGATGAAACTGTTTTGAAAATATAATTATCCGTGTGTGGTTCATCAACAATTTTATTAGCAATAATACGTTTTTGAAAGACCCAATCAGGATCTATTCAATGAACAGTAACTGTAATATAATCACAGTTATTTGTAGAACAACCCATATCCGTAGTAAGGCATACTCTAGTATCAAAGTTATCAAATAAATATCGCAAATAATCTCTATATTCGTTCTTAAATTTAATAATATCATTTTTAACAGTAGTTCTTGGAAAACCTTTAGAAGAAGGATTATATGTAGCTTGAATATAATGAACAAAACCAGTAGAAGAAGGAAAACTATAAGGTAAACCCTCTACTGCAACTAGTTTAGCAATATTTTCCCTATCCCTTTGTTTATCATAAGTAAGAATCCCTCCTGTTGTTTGGTTAATTTTAGCTTAGATACCCAAGGATTCATCATGTGCTAC
>MCJB01051408.1:5945-88909 GCA_002018475.1 Nicotiana obtusifolia | reverse complement strand
CCACTACTAGTTCCAATTGAACCTCTTTGAGACTTAATTATAGCAAATAAAATAAGTATATGACAAAAATATAATAAAAGAGTAGAAGTAGGAACGACCAACCAAATATAACCGTATAATTGAGGTGAAGTTGAAACTTGAACCTTCACTTGATAGCAACTCCAATTAAAACTTGATAAAGAATCAAAATTGTATAATTTACACAAATAGCCAAAGTAGCAAAATAGCAATATTGTAGAGAATTAGAGAGAATTAGAGAGAATTGGATGATTTGTGTGAAAAATATGATGAAATAATGGGGTATTTATAGGAAAAAATAGTTAGGGGTGGTTATGGGGTAAAATGGCCGTGTTTGGCCGTTGGGCAACGGCTATTTGCTCAATAGAGCCGTTGCCAACGGCTAGTTTTTAAACCTGGCAGCTTTTTTTTTTCGGTCCGGTACCGGCCGGTTCCGGGCTATTTTTATTCCGGTTCGTTCGGTTTCAAATCGTAAAACCGTCCCGCTTCCTGGACCGGTACCCATACCCTTTTAAATGGTCCGGTTCACACCGGTCCGGACTGCTCCGGGCCGAATTCCGGTCCAAAACCGGTCCGATCCGTTGTGAACCGGACTGTTAGCCACCCTTAGTCCTGGATTCACTTAATCTTACCATTTGTTGGATCCCTTTCTCATTTGTAGAAATATGCTTGGTTCATGGTGCTCTTTTCGGACCGTGAGATGCTAAATTGCTGCTAAGCTTCACTCGTTTTTCCTATTACTACTGCTGCTATGTGAATGTTACATTTTAATATTTTGCTTTGGGTAAATTCTCATAGGTTGATAAAATGCTAAAGGTTTTGGCTTTAATAATTTCAATCCTTGCTGTTTGTCACTGTTGCCTGCCGTTAATTCATGTTTCGCCACTATAGTTGTTAAGCTTTGAAATAAAATTCTGGCGATTCTGTGTTGGTTTTAATGAATAGTTGATGCCGGTTTGGTCAGTTTGCTTCGCTGCCTGATGTTCTAATTTGGAAGGCTACGCTTATCTGATATTGTTGACTTTGAACAATACCAAGGGCCGATCAGAATAATATTTTTGAGGTTATGATGCCTAGAAAGATCCTCCGAATCAGGCTTGAAATAACGAGGCGATAATGATAAACATCGGAAAAGGAAAAAGACTACGAATCAACAATCTATGGGAGGCGACACGGTTATTTACCGTAGTTACTACTGAGGCGATTCACTGTCTAAACGATATCAAATATTACATGTATCTGAGCCTCTTATATTATCTTTTAAGCCATTTTTCAAAACTATTTCCTAAAAACAATTTTTCAAACTATTTTCAAAAATAATTTCTCAAAAAAAAAATAATTTTTAACTATTTTCAAAACCATCGACCAAAAACACTTTTCAAATAAAATCATTCCAAAAATAAATTAGTTTATTATTTACTTTATACTTTTTTATTTTGTGAGGTACTATTACACGGAGTTACTTTCGGAGGACGACACTCGAAGATGAAAACACAAATTCTCGTTCAGCTCCCTGCTTCGCACTTCCTATTCTAGGATGTATCCAAAAATCGTAAAGTATAGTAAAATCGTAGATAGATGTTGTGTGTGTTTGCTTTGATATTATCTACTTGTTAAACACTTAGGGTGATTTGCATTTAGTTAATAATCGGACTAACTTGCAGTATTGTGTGTCGAATAATTCTTGAAATTTGTATGAGATGTTGAATATATTTGTAACATGATTAATTAATTTAGAATCGGTCTATACCTAACTAATTAAATTAGTCATATGTATAATAATGAAACATATCATCTTCTTGTAAAAAAATATATTTTGTCCTTGTCTCACAATTGTAAGAGCACCCCTTTGAATTATTTTATATGGGAATTATTTTTTAATTGACACAATTTAAGTAGGAAATTATAGTTGGATTATCGTATTATTTTTTGAGAAACTGAGGCCTTGTAGTCATTTGGGTTTGGCAGTATCCTATCATTACAAAAATATACTTATGCTAAAAATATACTTATGCTCACATAATTTGCGTTCCAAGACCATGACTCCAAAAGTGGTCTTTAGTTAGTCACTGAATGATAACTCATTTTTAGCATAAGTATATTTTTGTAATGATAGGATACTTTTTATGTCATCAATGTTCTCACACATTTTTTCTTATACCACATTCACTCTTTATTCATCAAACTAATTCTTGTACTTTATTCATTACATATTAAGGTTGTTCAAAAATTATCTTTTTCACCTTCCGCCAATCATTTAAAGTAAATTCCCCCTTTTGCAATTTGGTTTCTCATTTAAAAGGGTAATCTTTGTACATCAACTAATTTCTTCAATGTATATTCTTTAATTAACTCATTTGATCAATTTGTAAATATTTCATTTATCATTGCACATTATCTTATACTCTCATTCCTTTAACAACTTTTTGTACTTGTTCATTCATGTTAAATGAAATTCCTTCATATCATATTCGTTAAATTATAGTGCAAGATATCATTTTGTATTATTACTCAATTTACAAGAGCCATATAAGTATTTTCTATAATTTTTCATAATTCTTTTAGCTTTAAAATTGATTTTCTTGTATTCAAATTGTTCAAATATTTATTAATTATCCCTTTGAACTATCTCGGGGTGACTTAATCATCCTAATTTATTATATGTACCAACATGCATGTTTTATAATATTTTATATAATCACTTTTGTATTTTTATATTATTTACATATTTTTGTAATAATAGCCTATATTTTACAACTAATTGTATTTATTATTTTATTTAGGGTCAAAATAACTTTTTATATGTTTACAACCTTCAGCTATTATTTGTAAGTACTTATTTGCTTAAATTATATTTTTTATACTTATTTATCTATTTTATTAATTTATTTTCTCTAACTTTTATTATTTTTAAAATCTGGCGCAAGTGATACCTAATTTTCGGACCAATTAAGATCCAAACAAATGAACCCAACCCCAATTGACCCTCAAAATTCCAAATCCAAGCGACCCAACAAGCCTGTCCATTTGCGACCCGTTTTACGGACCCTAATGCCCTTTAATCTCGGCCGTTGATCTCAAATGATCAACGGCCCATAATAAATCCCTCATTCTCCTTATATCCCCTTAACCCAAACCATAGACCCCATCTCCCATCTTCGTCACCTTCAAACACTCGCCCTTCTTCTCCCCTGAGAAACCCTAGCTGCCTCCTCCCTAATCCCCCTCTAATTTCGGCTCGACAATGGAATCTTCTTGTGGTTAACCTTTCTTATTCGTACTACTGTGTCATTATCTACACGACCATGGTGTTACTTAGTACTTGCCTAATCTTGGTGTAACGACTTGATTGGTCGTTTTGAATATTTGTAATTTTGTTCAACTATTTGAAGTCTTGAGTAGCTTCATATGATGTATTATGACGTGTGTGAATCGTCGGTGTTGGTTTTCTAGCATTTTTGGAATTTCATAGTTGAAGCTTTAAGTTGGAAGAGTTGACCAAGTTTGACTTTTTAGTATTCGACCCTGAATCGGAGTTTTGATGATTCCATTAGGTCTGGATGGTGATTTTGGACTCGGGTGTATGCCCGGATTTGCATTTGGATAATTCTAAAAGGTTTCAGCACTAATTGGCGAAAATTAAAAATTTGAAGGTTTAGAAATGTTCATAGGTTTGACTGAGGTTTGACTTTATTGATATCAAGGTTGGATTTCAATTTTGGAAGTTCTATTACGTCCATTATGTCATTTATGACTTGCGTGCCAAATTTGAGATCAATCCGGGGTGTTTAGGCTTGTTCGCCGTTAGTTTTGAAAGTTCATTAACTTCATTATGTTGATTTAAGGTGCGATTTGTGATTTTGTAATGTTGTTATGTGAGATTTTAAACATCGAATAGGTCTGCGTTACGATTTGGAACTGGCCTGCAAAATTCGGGGTCGTTCGGAGTTGATTTGATAGCAATCTGACGCTGGGTTGTAATTCTAGAAGTTCTTGAGTTCTCCCATCAAATTTCCTATGTGTTAATATCTGATTCATGGTTTTGGGTATTATTTTTGTGATTTGATCGCGAGAGCAAGTTCGCATGATGTTTCTAGACTCGTGTAGATGGTTGGCGTAGAGCCCCGAGGGCTCGGGTGAGTTTCGGGGTGGTTTCGGAGCATTTTTTGGCCATTTTCTGTTGCTGATTTTTGGCTACAGGGCTGTGCATCACGATCGCGAACATTTGGTCGCGTTAGCGAAGAGCAAACTACAGTTTGGGGCCTTGTGAATCGCGATCGCGAAAGCCTTTTCGCGACCACATATGAGAAATTTCTGCTGCACAGGGCTGACTTTGGAAGCTTATATCTTGCAATCTATAAGAAATTTGGAGATGATCCAAAAAATTAAAATTTGTAGCCGTTGATATCTAGTTTTCAGAAAGTCAAACCATTTGTCATTTGGAGTTTTGTACAAAATGTTATGACCATTATACTAGAAGCTGTTTGGGAAGAGTTTGGAAATCGCTGTTGAAGAATTTGTTCATCGCGATCGCGAAGGGATGTCCGCGATCGCTAAGGTTTCATAGAGTGAATTTTTGAGTTTTGAACATCGATTGGGAGTCGGATTTGAGTGAAACTTGTATGTTTGGACTCGTAATCAAATGTGTTGTTGGATTTTGTAAATTTTGTCGGGTTCCGAGGTGCGGGTCCGGATTTGACCTTTTGGTGGACTTTGGGCTTTTGATTAAGATTCAACCTTTATCATTTGGAATTATTTCCTTAGGTATTAGTTGACGTATTTGAGTTGCTTTTGGCTAGTTTTGAGCCGTTCAAAGGTTGGTACGCGTGGGATGGCATTTTCGGAGTATCGTTTGGCTTGCTCGTTATTGGATTTGGCTTGTTCGAGGTAAGTAACACTTCTAAACATGGTGCTGAGGGTATGGACCTCTGAATATACATGTTATCTCTTTAGCGTTAAGGTGACGCTCATGCAAGGTGACAAGCATATGGGCGTGTACCGCGTGAATTATGACTCGGTTGATTTTGTGATACTGTGTAGTTACTTAATCTTGTTTCTATCCATGAAATTTCCACGTGTTAGAGAAATTGAGCTTTGAATCATATTAGAGATCATGTTTAGGCTGTATTCTTATTCTATTAGTACCTACTGAGGTCATCTCTGCTGTTGAGTTATTTGCTTTAATTGCATCTACATACTCAGTCATGTTCATTTCTTTACATTTCATATCTCAGTCTCTGTTATCATTTGTTGTCACATCATATTGTTGTCGTTATATGGGCTGATTGGCATGAGATTTGTGAGCCCGATAGACTGCAGAGATTGATGACTGAGTTGGGGACTAAGGGCCGGATTGTGAGTAATATTGATGGGATCGGGCTGCACGCCGCAACATGTATTATATATATATGTGGATCGGGTTGCACGCCGCAACAAGCCTTATGGCCATATATATGTGCATTGGGTTCCACGCTTCGATAAGCCTTATGGCTATATGTGGATCGGGTTGTGCGCCGCAATAGGCTTTAGGGCTATATATGGATCAGGCTGCATACCGCAGAGGTTGTATTAGCGCTTGGGTAGGATCCACCCCTCTGAGTCTGCACACCCACATTGAGCGCAAGTTCTATTGATTCCTGATGGAATCGGACTGCGCCGCAGCAAGTACCGTATAGTGCTGTGTTGAGTGATTGAGCGTGATGAGTGAGTGTGAGACAGTGAGATTGAGTACTCTGAGAGTGCGGTTACATGAGTTCATCACTGTGTTGCACTGCATTGACATGTATACTTGGCACACATGCATAGAGATGCATTCATTCATGTTATACGGTTTTGTGACATTTATGACATTCACATGCACATTGACATAAATAGAGATGTACATTCCTTATGCCATCTGATAATGAGATTTCTTAACTATTGAATGTTTTTGGGAAAAATCACAGTTTTCAAACTTACTCGTATTTTTGGTGTTTTCGGTGAAAGATTTGAGATTTACTGCTATACTAGAAAAGCATGCCTATTTTTTTCGTAACTGTGAACGAGATGAGCTATTTCTTGTACCATCTTTATTATATTGTTATGAACTGTTGCTGGTTATTAGAGTTGGACTCTGACCGTTGTCCCAGCTCGTCACTACTTTCAACCTAAGGTTAGGTTTGTTACTTTTTTAGTACATGGAGTCAGTTGTATTCATACTATACTTCTGTACCTTGCATGCATATGTTGGATGCCGAGGTTGCTGCGTATGGTGGAAGCTGGATCTGAAGATGTACATGCGTTCCAGCTATGACTATCACTTGTCCTTGGTAGCATTAAATTCGAATTTTGTTCATTTATATTTCAACAGATGTTGTAATTATTTCAATTTAATCTTGTAAAAAACTAAATCTTAGAAGCTCATGATTTGTACTACCAGTCCTTGGAAAATCCTTTGTATAATAGCTTAGTTGTATTGTGATTTCTTCTCTTAATAAATCTCATTAAATTGGATAGTTGGTTATTGGCTTACCTATCGGGTTGGGTTAGGTGTCATCATGACTAGTGGGATTTTGGGTCGTGACACTTGGAAAGTACCATCTCTCAGGATCGAGCCCGTTCAACTTCAATCTCCAAAATCTTGACAATATCCTTTCCATATACACGGAAAAGGGTTGATTTCTCACACCAACAGGCAAACTTTCAAATGTTGAACCCTAATCAGGGTTTGGAATTTGATTTCTCCCTTTACCGGCTACTTTACTGATTTGCATGAGATACTTTCTTTTCTTGTTTATGTATGTGTGATTTATTTCCTTGTTTGTTCGTCTGATTGAACACTATATAACCCCTCCCAACTTTCCCCTTTAGGAAAGCCTTAAACCACTCCTACTCCCTCACTTACTCACTCTAATATTCTGAGACTACTGTGTTTTTGGGCGGCTGAAAGCCAAGGCCATCGAATTAATTCATTAACCTCCCAGTGCGAGCGCTGCTCGGAGCTCGTTTGAAGCTCTTATGAACTCTGACGCACTGGGTTTGGGAGTCCCATTGTTCTCTCTCTACTACTGTTAATTGAACTGTTGTTGACACTTAATTTTCTCTTTTACTTGCTCAGTATAAGAACTGAGCAAGAGACTCCAAGAAAGCAAACAAAATCATAGATACGAAAGCTTCCCTACAAAAAGGCTGGCTTCAACAACCCATAAGGGACATCTTGCCAAGCTACACTAACAGTTAATTTGCTTATAGTCGCAAAAGTTTTCCTACAAAGGGGTTGGCTTCAACAACCTGTAAGGGACGGCTTGCCAAGCTACATACTATAACCAACTTTAGCTGTTATAACTCGAAAACTTTCGTACTATAATAATCTAACTTTCTTAGAGCATTCTTACTCTATTTTCGTACATGGACCGGCCTTCCATCCATTCGAAAGAAAATAACAAGAGGAAATTTAGAAAGAACTCATATGTAATATATCACAAAGGTTTACAAAGGTTACAAGATGTCCTTACAACTACTACATGGACTCCTTTATATAGGGCTAGGAGGTTATTTAAGACAAACTTATATTACAAAATAAACCTATCTTACATGGCAACCCTACCTACAAGTGAGTCCCTTGTCACATGTGGAGGACCTTATGCAAAGCAACTAAAAAAGCTACTGAAAAAATGTGAAAGAGGTTAAATATACATGATATAGCATGTGAAAGTATGTGGGAGCATGTGCGAACATGTGAAAGTAGGATGTTGCATGTGCCGAAGCATGTGGAGGCATGTGTAAGCATGTGACAGTGGGGCTCGAATAGTTTAGAAAGATGTGAAAATTTGTCTTTGCATGGGTAGATGATTTTTTAGGATTTTTTTGTAGGTAATGTGGGATTATGGTGGGATTAGCAGGGATTTAGATAATTATCTTCCATCGATTCTCTGGGTTTGTCTTCTAGACATCTTTTCAAAGATCTTGTGTAGTAATGCCTGGAACTTGATGGTCTTTCTTCGCTGTGTTCCTTCCCCTTACAAGCCAGAGATGTAATCTGCAACCTTAATCCGGAGATGTCTTGAGTGATCTTTTCTCGGATAACTTCGTACGGGGTTTGATATTCCCTTCCTGCTTCTCGGACTCTCTCCCAGTGAGGATGAGTGCTGGTATAATTCCAGCTTGCTCAATCTTTTGGCCATATATCTCTCGGGATACACCTATTTTGCTGGAAGATAATTCTTTGTGCTTCACTATATTATTCTTCCATGGATAAAATGGACAGGGAAAATTTCCACCAGAATGATACTTCTGCTTGTGCCTGGACTTTTCCATTAATAATTTTCACTGGCCTATGGAACATGAATACCTTTGCTTTGTAGGAATCATTGAATCCATTTTATCCAATATCTTCGAGGCTTAAACCATAATAGAAATATTCTAAGAACATGTTTAATGTTGTCAAAATCCTTGAAGGCATTGCACTTGAATTCCATGAAAGTATAATACTGATGGCATATGTACCAGAAAAACCATAATAGTTTTTGTGGAAAATCCTTGGCTTGTGCTATGAATATGTGGCAGAATGAATATTTTGGATTGACCCCATAAGGCTTGAGAATGGATCCTCCATGTTGCCGGAAAACCTGGAGCTCATAATAAGTTCTTCTTTCTATTATAATTGATGGATCAAAAGGATCCAAGAGATTGAACAACTATGGTGGATGATCCGTTGGCTTTAATGAACTCGTTCCTGGTGCATCTGAAAACATGAAGATGTGATTGATGAGCTTTTCTTTTGACTTCATCTTTGCTGGGAAAAATCTCGTTGAGAATTTTTTCGGTCGAGACAGAAAATCTGCGAGAATATTATCCTTTCCTTTTAGGTGCTTGACTTGAAACTTGTATGGAGAGAACCATTAGGCCCAGTTGAGAATCTAAGGATTGGGAATAATTTTTGCATTTATCTAGATTATCTTTGTGAAGGCCTTCATATCCATTTCTATCAGAAATTCTGTATAAATTAGGAAAAATTGAACTTCTTGATTCCGTTCTTTACTGCAAAAATATCCTTGAAAGTGGAGTGATAATGTTGCTCGACATCTTTTAACTTTCTGCTTGCATATCCACATATCTTCCTTTTTCCATATTTTTCTACAAATAGAAAAACACTCCAGTATTCATTGCTGGAATCAGTTTGCAGTATCTTCTTACCATCTGAAGGGATGTAGAGAGACTTGACATCTTTAGATATCTCCTTTATTTCCCTGACTGCTTCATCTTGTACCTTTCCCCATGACAGAGCCTTTTTCTGGAGCATCTTCGTGAGCGGAGAAATGGATGTAGAGATATTTAGGATGAAATCTCTTACATAATTTACTACACCCAAGAACTGCTGGATCTGCTCTGTTGTGAATCCGGTATCAGGAAATTTGAGTAGTTCCTGACATATATGTGATCCTGGACTGTATGCATCTTGGACAAAATGCATTCCGTGAAAATCACTCTCTTTTTTAGCAAGAACCATCCTTTTTGCTGAAAGCATAATCCCTAACTATGTTACTAATGCCTTAACTTGATGAAGCAATTCAACGTGTTCCTCTAAAGTATCACCAAAAAATAGGATGTCATTAATGTAAACTAAAGAGGTATGGAGGATGGGCTGGAATATTTTTGTCATGGCTTTTTGGAATAAGGAGGGTGTAATTTTTAATCCGAAGGGCATGACTTTCCATTGGAAGTAATGATCGGGGATGCAAAATTCTGTTTTAGCTCTTTCTTCGGGGTAGATTCCCAATAGCCAAAATCCAGATTTAAGATCAAACTTGGAAAAATATTTGGCTTTTGCTAAGTGGGAGAAAAGAGTGAGTTTATTTAGGACAGGGAATTTATCATCTTAGAGGAAGTGGTTAAGTGGCTGGTAGTTAATAACTAACCTGAGTTTTCCTCTTGTTTGCTCAACCCTTTTGTTGACATAAAATACTTCGCATGCCCATTGTGAATCTGATGGCTTTATTAGATCAAATTCTAAGAGCTCTTCGCATTCTTTCTTTGCAAGCTGAAGATGATCTGGATTCATGCCTAAATGATTGGATTTTGTTAGATTGATGTTTTCATTCTTCTTGAAAGGGAGCTTGGTAAAAAACTCTTCATTCTTCCATAACGGGCTTTTCCCTTTCGTCATAAAATCCTTGTGAGATTCGGCACATGAATGCTCAATGAGATTTTGTTCAATCTCTTTGATTTGTTCATTACAGGTAATTTGGAATAGCCTTGGAATTTCATAATAAGGTTTAAACTGCTTCTTAAAGGTCATCCCGTTAGCAACTGATCTGGAGTTGATCTTTAAGTTGTCTGAAAATGTCGAATCCAACTTAAGATCTTTTCCTGGTACATCAAAGCCTATCAGCTTGGTTCTGTACTTCAATCCTGGAAAGAACTCAATTGTGACCGGGGGTTTTGCGATAACAGTGGTAGTCAGGATTCCATTTGATGCAGTGTTGAAATCCTTAAAGTGAGGTACCCATTAATCTTCAGAGAGAACAACAGGGTTTAAGAGTGAACAAGCAGCTCCAGTGTCAATGAAAGCGATGACTCGAGTTGGTTTATCCCATTTGGATGAATAAACCTTGAGTTCCACTTGAGGGATGACTACAAGAGCGTTGATCTCCTCTTGGGCTCTGGCCATCGGTTCTGAAATGTTGTAGTGGTCATCCTCATGATCTTCGTATATATCAAGAGAGAATAAGGTTTCTTCAGTGGGTTCATCGTCCATATATAATATGGACTCGAGGTCCTCTTCTTTTCCGAGAGGGATGAAGTGTAATCTTTAATCTCTTCGAGGAGTTTGAAAGATTTCCTCAATTGTGGACAATTTCTTGCAAAATGTCTGATCTTGTGGCAAATAAAGCATCTGTTCTTTTTATGAAAATTCCCTGGCCTCCTTTGTCTGAAATATTTTGTGCGCCTCCTGGACCTTGATTTCCCATCTGGAACTCTTGGCCATCTGAACCTCCTGAATCCTCCCCGTCGCTTAAACGTGTGGCAGGAACATCCTGATCCGGTGATCAGATTAGATTTGCGTCATGCTTTATCAAGAGCTAGATTGTGTTGGATAATTTGTTTTAGGGCAGAGAGCTTCGTACAAATGTCATCCAATGCGTCGAAAATAGCTTGCCTGATGTAGCCGACTTGTGGGATTGTTGTGGATTGAAGATTTTCTTCAATGATGGTCATGGTTCGGCTTTCCAACAACTTTGGAAGGGACGAGACAAAGTTTTGCTTTAGGTTGATGTCTCCACCGATCTCGAAATAAATCTTTGCCATTTTATGAAAATGCTTGCCAATGTCATTTCTGTCGAGCGACACGCACTTTATCTCGAAGAGTTGTCTTCGTATCTTTTCTTGTCTTTGGCCAGTATCTCCACAAAAAACTTTATGTAGGATTTTGATGTTGAAGGAAAAGTCTTGGGAAGTACGAAGTAATTTTTCTCTTGAATCCCAAGTGAGTTCTACCAATCTTTGAGGATTCCTGAGAACCGTGAAGTGAGTTCTGACAGGATGACATATTTTTCTCGTTCCACCAAATTTTTGGTCACCATCTAAGTATAGAAGTCTTGGATCATTTGAGGCTATTTTGAAACCTTGACGTCATCTAAGGTGAAAGTGTGTAACTAGTCCCCACTGGTTTTGACGCCATGGTCTCATATCTTCTTTCTACGATTTGTTCATCTGTCATGCTTTCTTGATCCTCCTCTATTTCAGCTATTTCTTGGTCTCTTGGCTGGTTTACAAATATTGGGGGATCATCTTCTTCGGAAGATTTTGTTGTGGATTTGTTGCTTGATTGAGAGCTATCTTCCATTGTATCATCGTCTGATGAACTAAGAGATTTCGACCATGTGGTATCTTCTTTTGACATGTTTCTTGGTTGGGAGACAAATAGGTGTGGAGCCTTCTGATCAGAAATTATCAGATTTTCGGGGTTGGACCCTTTTGAATTTTCTCCCTGATCTCGCCTTTTCTTGGTTTGTTTCTGGGCTGCAAGAGCATCTTTCTTTCCCAAACCATTTTTGCAATATCAAATCATATTTTTCTTTTACGGGTTTGGTGAAAGAAACAGAATTTTGTGAGGTAGTAGGGAAAGTAGAAAAGTTGTAGTCCAATTTAGGTGGGGAATATGCTTGTGGCGACATAGGGAAGAAGGTAGGTTTTGAAGGAAAACTGAGGTCTTTTGTGACTCAAAGTGGTCATTTCTCAAAAGTTGAATTTGTTCCCTGATGGAAATTGTCTCCTTTATTGTTGTTGGAAAAACTAGAAAAGTGAAGTTCCAGGTGGACAAATCTCATATTGTAGATTTGCCAACCTTAGTTCTAGGGATTTGATTAGTCCTGCATGGTGAGACGATGTCTGCTCTACCTTTTTCTCAATTGTTTCTACCTTGCTCATCATTTTGTTTTGTGTATGGGCCACGTTCCTTATGGTGTTGCCTATGTTGTTCAGTACTTTATTTTGGCAGATGGAATTTTCTGATTGCCAGTTCATCGTTGCTTCGATATCACTCTTTGGGGGTTTTTCTCCAGTAGGTAGCACTATATTTTTCTGGGGGATTTTTGGAGCATGGCTTATACCCTCTTTTTCAAAAGGTTGAAGTGAAGGAAAATCTTGGGTATGACTGGAACTTGAAGGACTCAGCGTGAATATCTGTGGATGTGTGGGCTTTGGGGTTTTTTGAGTTGGTGAGGTCTTAGGTTCAGGTGGCTTTTCAGATTCTGGGGTATGAGCTGAGCATGGTTTGGGTTTGGGTGTGGTTTCATCATCTTCCCAACTTGGAGTGGATTTTTCTAGTAATTTTTGCCATTCCTGAGGTTAGTAACTGACAAGAAATTCATATTTACCTGGACGGCCAATTGAAGGATCTTTATTTTTATATTTGGCTCGAAATCCCTTTCAAGTGGTTTTCCCCTTTTCCTTGGATTTTGATTTGGTCTCGTTGAAGCCAAATCTTTCCCAATAATGTAGGTGGTGTTCATCATATTCTCCGATTGGATCTTCAAAACAGTCTTGGCAGTCGCAAGCAAGATCCCAAAGTGTCTCGTAAAGGTTCATTTGAACCACCAAACTCTTCTGCCTCCTTGTCGAAATGTTTACACCAGTCATGTTCTTCCATGATAGTGTGTATATTCCAGAAAGGTTTCAGGGCCAGGGTCTGTGTCTTTAGGTTGGATCATTGGCAAGAAAAGATAGTTTTATTGGGTTTTTTGAGATGGAAATGGTCAAAACTTATGGAAACTGTTTTGTCATTTCTTTTGGTAAAAGTTGGCTCTCCAGATTGTAGAGATTACTCTGGTTCCCTTAACTTTTCATAATTTGTGATATAGGAATCAAGAAGGATTTTGACGAGCTCATCTCTGGAATTTGTCTGGGTATTTGGGTGCACAGGGTGTTTCCTTTGGTAGCATCAATATTCAGGAGTAAAGCATTTTCTCCTCCGGAAAGGCGGAGATACATGGTATGATTTTGGACCCGCCACGCCATTTGGTGATGAAGAGTGTCTTGGATAACATTTTTGGCTTGTGGGGCTCCCTGGATTTGAACTTGAATTTTTAATGCTTCAGTTTGGTGTGAGTCATGAAGGGACATGTTGAAATTTGGAAAGATAGTTATGAAGATAGTCCTAGCATTCAAGGTAACTTCTGCAGTACCCAAATTTCCATGTTGGTACTCATAGTATCATGTATCTAGAAGAGAAAGTCGAGCAACAACAGGTTGACCTTTTCTTCCGTGATATGTTAACGCAATTCGGATAGCACCAAAATAGATATGGGTAAAACCATTATTTCTCCATTGTCTGGGAAAATCAACTGGGATTTGAAGGGTGATAAATTGCTCCTCTCGAGTGGCAAGAATAGGGTGCTGGTCAAGTTTTGAAGCAGCAACATAGTCTTTGACTCCTTTAGGTCTATGTTGAACTAAGGAGCGAATTCGGGACCATGGTGCAAATGATGTTTTGGCAAAGGCTGAGTAAGGGTTTATAAAGGGTAGTTCAGTGGAGGTTACTTTCTGTTCATCGGGTAGGATATCTACTTCATAGAGGTAATCATATTTTTTGGACAAGGTTTTCTGCAGAGTAGGGGACATATTCATCTTTGCAAGGGAAGATGATGATGGAAATAACTCAGACATATTTAACAAACTGTTCATCCCTCCGAAAGGATGGGCTGGCTTTGATACCACAGTATAAGAACAGAGCAAGAGACTCCCAGAAGGCAAACTAAATCATAGATACGAAAACTTCCCTACAAAAGGCTAGCTTTAACAACCCATAAGGGACGGCTTGCCAAGCTACACTAACAGTCCTTGACTCTTGGAATCTATCCTCTTTTACTTGTGTTCATGCTCTGTATATCCACGTTGTTCGAATGTTTGTGAACCAATATGATTTTGGTGTTGTATTGTCTTTGTTTGCTATCCTATCCGTGTTGAAGTTAATCTATAGTCCTGTATTTTCAAGCATCCAAACCTGCCTAAATCTGAAACTTTTATATCTGCTCATTGTGTGTGACTTCTGATCATCTTAGACCTGCTTAGTCTATTATGTTAATTTATACATGAGTTTATTATATTTGTTGCTTGCCCATCTTCATGCCTTGCTAAAATTCCTAGGAACTAATTCATGCCCAGAATTTGTTCAAATGTACTTCTTCCTGCTAAGTCTTACATGTACAACCTGCTATTTTCTTGAAATCAATCTATGATCCTGTGAAATCCATATGCAAATACTGTTTCAATTCCCAGGCAAACCCGTTTCTCTACTATTTGTGAACTTTGATGTTGTGCTATCATTATGTGCTCACTGATTGTTTAAGACTCCTAGGGTAAGTTCCAAAATATATTTAGCCTATTCTTCCTATGTGTAGTCAGCTAGAATAAATTCTGGCCCTCTTCATGTGATGCATGTTTGACATGTTAACTTGGAACTTGGCTCATTTTCATCTGCCATGAGTTCTTACATTGTTTTTTTTTTTTTTAAAATTTAAAACCTCTGTGTTATGACTAATACCCAGCATGTTAGGTTCTTCATGATCAGGTTGTTTGCTATACTATTTATGATCATAATAGGTCCATGTTAGAGATTTTCACGAGAAAATTGCTATCCTCTTTGGCTGTGATTCTACTAGACTTTCATAATTAGGACTCTTGCATCTAAGGTCTCTCTCAGGCTGCTGTGGATCATGCTTCACTTTCAAATTCTACTTGGAATGTGTTTCTATCTTACAGTGTTTAATCCTGTCACTGTAAACCTGTTTGTCCTGGAAAACATTACATAAACTTGCTTCATATGTGTCTTGTGTGCCTTTCAATTTAGAATAATCATGTTTATGTGTCTTGGCTAGAGCTATTGATGGCTACAACTTTAGGAACCAAGTGTTTAAAGTGTTCCATGAGTATTTCATCACTTGTATAATCTGGCATCCTTTTGGGTAAGTAAGTTATTCATTGGACCCGAGATTGGCCTATGTGTGTTGTTGGACTTAGGAACTGGTTTCAGGTGTGCTCTAATTATCTTGTGAACTTGTGGCTTGGGCTTACTGTTTTTCGGAAAAGGTCTGGATTACCCCTGAGTTACTTTTGCAATGGGCTTGTAACTACTTTAGTGGGCTTATATTTGTTTCAGCATGTATTTTGTCATATTTAAGTTTGTATTATCTCATTTGGGCCTGTAATGACTTGTAATAACAGACGATGAGGGAATTAATGAAAAGGGGGTAGGGGTATTTTAATGCTAGCATGAACGAGTAGAAAACATGCCTATAGGGTTTAATTGCTTTGTTTGATATTTGTTTTGACGTTCTTTGATTGTACACACTAATAGCAACCATGCCTATATGAATCGCCAAACACCTGACTTAACTTATCTAATACTAGTGCATTACTCAAAGTATGTTAGCTCAAGTAAATTCTACACTTGTTTCCATGTCTACTACTAAATGCTTTTAGACAACATGTATATAGGGGTCAAACGCCTTGCTTAACTACTAGACAACATGCGTGTACGATGCAATAATACATGCTTTTGATAATACTCATCTATATACCATGACTATAGGGTTAATTAATTAGTCAGCTGCTTCTGTAATTTTCATTATACTTCCCTATTTAAATGACATGCCTATAGGGATAAAGTGTTATAAAATCAAGCCCAATTGTCGACTGTTGGAAATTTTGCCTATAGGATATTGTTACTCGCATAAGAAACTATTTCTGAAATCAATGTTGCTGATTCTGGGCTCTCAAAGCTGTTTTATTGCCTTACTGTGCAGCACTTAGATATCATGCCTATAGGGCTTGTAACATTCATAAGTTGCAAATTTGTTAATCTAAAGCCACAGTATTCCCTGTACGAAATACTAGGAGTCAGAATCATATGGATACCATGCTTATAGGATTAAATGACTCTAATGCGCCTTGACTGTCTACTGCCTAAATTTGTCCACGTGCATTTATTGCTTATGTGTGGAGGCAAACTTGAGCCATTTGTTCTCTTTATGTGAAGTCCAACATGTTTTGGATGCACGCTTAGTTTTATCATTTTGAGCATCCTAAGTAAAGTCTAGAACTACCCAATAGTAGGTCCAAAGCTTCCTGGACCATAGGCATGGGACGGGTAGCGCATACATAGGAGACGATCTAGAATTGAATTAGAGCTCTTTAAGTAAACAACTTTAACATAGTAATCGGGTAGCTGAAGATGTTAATCTGTGCCCGCTGAATAATACGAGCAGCCCTTACCATAAGGGAGTTGCGAAGTATTATTTATGTTGCACGGATTGATAGTTTAGGCTAAAGAACTTAGGACCCCGTTCCGCTTTATATGTTTGTTGTTAACAAATATAGATTGACATAGTTGTATTCTTGTAGCCTTGTACTGATTATTTATATATTTTAATCCTTGTGCTGTTTTGTTTACACTTGCTTATGTTACAATGTAAATTTTAAATTCCACGTCTTTCCTCACTTACATGATCACCTAGCTTAATTATAATAATCTTTGGTGACGTAGACTAATCGATCAGAGTTATTTAGAAATAGGTGCCTTAACACACCTTAAAAATCATTAGGTGGTGGCTCTTCTTTTTTAATATCCATTTTAAAAGAGTTGTCACGCGTCGAAACCCGCTTTCGAGAGAAAAAGGGGCGCTACAACATGATGATTCTGCTAGGGACTTACACTTAGGCTCTTACCTTAACGAAGTTGACTTGTGTGGATTATTTGATGACATGCACATCCCCTCCCTTATTTCCTCCATTCGTTCGGATCGCTATGACATGAATATCCCGTCACTATTTCCATTTATTGCTATGATATGTACAAGACTGCTATATCATGTTTCTCCCATCCCTATCCCCTTATTTATTTCATTTAATTCTCACACGTTTTTATGACTTAAACTAACTTCCCTCTTTTTTCTTTCCTTTTCCTTTTCCTTCTCCTATTCATCTTTATCATATTACTTACTATTTTTACGCACTTTCATCATGTAAATATTTGGCAATGTGTTACTATTTTGCATAATGCTTCACTCGTGCCTATTATCAACATAGCGGCGCTTGATGAGTGTCTGCGCTTTCCTGAAAAATACCCTTTTAAACCAGAAAGGCTTATTTGCGGTAGACTAGTCGATCAGCACTGCAGTCGACGGTCCCGTTCCATTCCCTCTAAAGGTGTCCACTTGAGAGTTCCAGTCTAGACCTTTCTAGAAACCATACTCTGATATGAAATGTCCATGCATCATACTAAACCTAGTACGAATTGAGACGTCATTGACATAGCAACCTGTTTAGATGAACTTTGTCGAAAGTCCAACGAGATTTCCATAATCCCAAAGGACACCATCATACTATGTGCATTACTTGGAGAAAAATGTGTCAACATGCGGATCATTATTGCATAAATAGTCGAATATGGAGGGGGGAAAAGGCTAACTTTTATTTGTTTGCAGAACGAAATCCCTAGGTTCGGTATGGTCCAGAATATCCGCCTCTGCTAATTGACTGGTGGAATGACCTTGCGCCTTGCGATAGAAATCATGTGAGAAGGATATTGGGTAACCTACAATCTTTGCTGAACAGTCAACCAAATAGAGAACTGATCGAGGCTGCTACCATGTTCTAGGATGAGAAGAGAGCCGTTTTCTGATTCGGCAATATAGAAATGGCTCTTCTCCTAGAAGAAATAGGAGGTTTCGCCAAGTTACCATGGAATGTTCCAGGACTATTGGTGCAAGAGAATCGCACTCTATGTGGTTTTTTGAAAATATCGGTTTTAAGAAGTATGATGAACTGGTCTGTCTGAAGAAATCATACATCCCCTTTGAATTTCTCTATGACCGTTATGGGCATAGCAAATCATATCGCCTTTATCATGAGGACCTAGCCATTGCCTATTTGGGATGGGTGCACCGCGTGTTTATGTTTTCATAGTCTATTTCTTGGGTTTGTTGATCTTTCTGATGCAAGGGGGAAGAATTCATACTTGCTTGGCTATGGTCGCCAGGACCTTAATGGAGGGTATCGAGGGGCAAAACTACACTATCATCTCGATGATCTTAGCTGAGATGTACTGTTCTCTGGATCGGTGCAAGCATGTGTCCGGACACATTGAGGGTTGTAGTCTCTTGCTACAAGTTTGGCTGTTGGAACACTTTCAGAGGGGTGAGTATCACCAGGAGCTCCTGCGAAGACCATTGAATGACTACATAGCCAGTCATCATCCAAAGAAAATGACGTTCTTTCAATACAAGTTTGCAAACTCTAGAAATATTGTAAGCTGGGTGCGTTTCTTCAGCAATAAGACAGATGAGCAAGTGAATTGGATGTTTGAATGATTTCCTAGTAATGAATTCATTATCATATCCAAAGGAACTACTCATTTAGTACTGATCGGGCTGTAAGGCATCTACCCATATGCTCCTATAAGGGTAATGAGGCAAGCTAGAAGGAAACAAGTCATACCTCGGGTTTCCAACATGGTTTAGTATAAGGTTGATTTCAAAGGGGATGTCATCCCATTCAAGTTCAAAGTGCAACATATGTGGAACCAAAAGATCATCGTGGAAGGAGAGACTATTGAACCAGACAGGTATCACGCTGGTCATATGTATTACTATCTCTCATGGTTGAAGAATGTCGCATGTTGAAGGACCTGATTTAGACACTGATCGACACCAAGGTTATACAGGCAAAGGAAGCCGCACCAAATGTTCGTAATAACCCTCTCCATAATCATAGAGGTGAGGGAGTGACGTGATAGAAACTGATGAGGAATGGGATCAGAAAGGATCAATTGGACTTATTCGAGAGGAGGATGCTCCTAAACATCTCCTGCCACCCTCTCATCGATTATGGTGCAAACCCATGCACCATTTGAGGTCGAGGTAGCTACACCTTTCACTGTGATGGTAGCTCCCACGCCATCTTATAAGTCTGATGTCGTCCCATGGGATTATGCTAGGGAGGAAAGAAGAAAAAGAAATGCTAAGATGGAGGAGATAGGTGCTGCGCAAGGTATGGCCAGAACTGGCAGAGTTTATACACCTGAGAATCTTTGGAGGAACAAGAAAAGAAACTACATCTAAGCCTCCTATCGTTGAGACAAGCACTGACGATCTTTAGAGGAAGGTGCAGGCGACGGATTACTTTGTTGTTGATCACCTGAACAAGATTCCTATGCAAATATCCATATGTTGGAACCTTCAAATCCCAATTCCGAGGTCGTTTACTCAAAATTCAAACCTTTGTCAATTCTTCCAACTTAAAGCTTCCGAAACTAAAATTATCCATCCGAATCAACTTTGAACTTTCCGAAATTCGATTCCGACTATGCGTACAAGTCATAAAACATGAAGTGAAGTTACCCAAGACCTCAAATAGCCAAGCGACGCGCTAGAGCTCAAACGACCAGTCAGGTTGCTACAAGAAATTTCTCCTTGAGACCACAAACAGTCCCTCCAAGAACGTGATTCACAAAGCCAAAATTATACTTTATTCTTTGCGAACGCGGCCCAGAGCTGCATATCGCGATGTATACTCCTGTAGGCAAAAATCAACAGCTGAAAAGGCCTAGAAATGGTCTGAAGCTCACTCAAGCCCCTTCGGACACCGTCCAATCATACCAACAAGTCTATATACCTAATTCAAACTTATGCAAAGGCTCAAAACACCACAAATAAATCTCAAAACCACGAACCGATGATCAAATCGTTCTCGTACTTTTCAAACATTCCAACTTTCCCGAACTCATTCGAATCATCCTTAGACATTCCATATCACAATCATACTCTTCACACAAGTTCCAATCAACAAAATGAATCTATCCAAGGTTTTGGAGCGCCAAACAAAATCCGATAACATCAAAGTTAAACCTATAAACTCTCTAATTCTTCAAATTGTCAACTGTCAACAAATGGTGCTGAATTCTTCTAGGAACCTCCAAAATCAAATTTGAACATATGTACAAGTCTAAACTCGGCATACAACCTTATTTGAATCATAAAACCCTGATTCCGAGTCTGTTTTTTCCCATAAGTCAAACCTTGGTCAACTCTTCCAACTTAAAATTTCTATTTTTGAACTATGTATTTCAAATCACATCCAAACCTCTGGGGACCAAAATCACACATACCCACAAGTCATAAAATATTAAATAGACCTACGGGAAGTCTCAAATCACGAAACGAGGTCCTAGAACTTAAAACAATTGTCGGGTCATCATAAGGGGTTGATATTGACACTTATTAATAGTCCAATAAAGAGGTGAAAGCTCACATGGGAAATGAAATAAAGCACGGTATCATCAATAGGCACAAGAAGGTAATGATATTACAAATACGGAATTTAGGCATGCTTCTTAGACAAAACAGATAGAATACGATGTCAAATACCTCAATTCTTTGCATAAGCATGACGTAAATCAATTGAGATTTATATAAAATATACCATATGAATCTAAGATGTAAATGCATGCTCATAACCCACTCTCAATACCTCGCAGCACAAATCCATGTGCCTGACTCTGGCCATGTATCCAAACCAAGCACAAATCCGAGTGCCTATGCTTACAGGGCCCAATGTAACATGGGTAATGACCGGACTTCGAAGGGATAGATCCAAGTACAACCACCAATCATATCATATTCAATGATCAATAATGAATATCCGCTCACAGTGTCCTTAGTGCCAAAAATCTCAACTTTCCTCAATATCTAACTCTCCAATTCATGCATATGTGTATGAAGTAACACAATTAAGATACCTAGGACAAATAATAATAATAATAATAATAATAATAATAATAATAATAATAATAATAATAATAATAATAAATATGGATGAATATCTACCTGAATAAGAGATGGATATAGGTAGTCTTGTAATTCTAACTTTCATAACAGATCAATAGGCTTATTTAATATTCTTAGGCCGGATCATGATATTGAACATGAGCAAAATCAGCCAATAGCCACAAATCCTAAATCGATAAGGAAAGTGTATTACCACGGCTAATTAGAAAGCTCAACAAGGTGAAAAACGTCTTTCATGTCCAAATCAACAATTGAAGAAGAAGAGAAGGCTAGAGAAGTGTCATCTATCCGTCAATCCCTAGTTACAGTGAAAGAGAAGATAGAGTAGCTCCGTGATGAAGAGAAGAACTCAGAAGCCCTTCTAGAAGCTGTCGAGAAAGAAGTTGAAGAAGACAAGTTAGGAGCCTCAACTGCTAGAAAGGAATATGATGCATGCTCCAATGTCGCCTTGTGATTGCTGATGAATTGGCCGATTTGGAGGAGAAGAAGTAATACTTGGAAGATATCCGCAAGGATTTGGCCAACTATAAGTTGTGCTTAGATTAGGATATAAACACTATTTTATTTGTTTTTCCCATTCTTCTTGTATTTGATTGATTAATAGATGTTCTCATCAGCAATAAAACTCCTTTCATTTCACCCTCTATTATGCATTCTCATTAATGTTCCTTTTTGTTCTCGCTATTTTTTTTTGAATTATGTGCTTCAACGATCAGGACTTGGTCGTCCATTCGTGTATTCTAAAGAAAAAACTCACTTTTCTTTTTTATTAAGGTAGCTGAACTTAAAATAAAAGTCTAAGCTGCCAAAGAACCTCGGTGAAGAGGATCCAGTCATTACATAGTTCATAATAAGTGAGTTTGTTTTTTTTCTTAATACTTGATGGATTTGAAGACTTCAAATTGATGATATAGTAGATTTGACAAGATCAATTTGACTTGGCATTAGAGACCACAACTTGAAGATTTGGCCTCCTACTAAGAGACTACAATCACCCATCAGAGGCATCAATTAATATGGAGGCTTGTTTTCATTGAATCCTAATATTTGATAAGAAAAAAATTTAAAGGAAATAATACATGTACACCTGAATTTCAAGTTCTAATCAAGTGGATTATATTCAATCCTACTTCATTTGAATAACGCCTGGGGTGAGATATATTTTGACTTCATATGGCTGAACTTAGAATGAAACTCTATATTGCCTACGTACCTCGGTAAAGAGGATAAAATAATATCGTAGTTCAAAGGAGGGTTTTTTTGGCTCTAGGCCGCCTCTCGCGAGGTTTTCAATCTAGAGAAATTTATTTGTGGAAGGACCATGCATAGTTTATACTCTGGGAGCCAAGAGTGGCATGCAGTTTATGCTCGTGCGTCGAGGAGCTTTGTTTCTTCAAGGATACTATCTCCTCATGAATTTCCCATTGATGGGGCCCATCCGCAAACATTCTAAGTCAACTATCTTGTAAGTGCCATTTGAGTATACCTCTTGTACAACATATGTTCCATCCCACTTAGCAGAGAATTTTCCTCTAGATTGGCAAGAGCTAATGATAGGCTTTCTCACAACAAGAACTTGTCACCTACTTGGTAGGATTTAAGGCAAACCATTAAAAGATCGAGATAGACAGGCTTGATAACATTCTAGGCTTTGTTGAACTTTTAGTATTTTTTCATCAAGAACTTCTAATTCATCAAGACGTACCGAGCATTTTATTTCATCAGTAAGTCCTTCTTGACTGGCAAGTCGCAATGATGGATTTGACACTCCAGTGGAAGGACTTATTTAACTCCATAAACAAGAGAATATGGAGTCGCTTGCGTTGGTGTGCATTATGTGGTCCTATATGCTCAAAGATGTTCTCACATTCTCTCATGTCAATCTCTCTTAGAATTAGAGACAACCTTTTTTAACAAGTTGCATAGTGTTTTCTTAAATGCTTCAGCAAGTCTAATGGAAGCGACATAATACATGGAGTAACTACATTGCTTGAAGCCGAAAAGATCACATATCTTATTTATTAACTTGTTATCAAATGGCTTACCATTGTGTTTCAATATATATCGAGAAACGCCAAAAAGATAAATAATATTGACTCGGATGAAGTTAGCCATACTTTCCTTCTTTACTTCTTTAAGAGACATATCTTCAGACCACTTAGAGAAGTAAGCAGTTGTGTCCAAGATATATAAATGTCCACCAGAAGACATTGGAAATGGACAAACAACATCCAAACCCCAAGCGTCAAATGGCCAAGAAGCAACAATTGAGCGCAATACTTCAGGTGGTTGATGTATGAAGTTAGCATGGAATTGGCAAGCTTTACACCTCCGAGCTTAATCTAAAAAAAGTTTCACCATGGTTGGCTAATAATACTCCAGAATATGCTTTTTGCAGGCTAGAAGGGATTCATTAGTCCCCAAACAACGTAAGTGCACTCCATCAAGTGATCGTATGCAGAGTGTATCTTTGTAATAAAGAAAGATAAGGGGGCTCTTCCTAGACTTCTATTTTCTTTCGGGGATTTTGGCAATATCCCATAATAAATATAATCAATTATTGGTTGTCACCAATCTTCAACTTCAACCACAAGAACGACGATGACAAGCTCAACTTTGCTTTCTTCTTCTTCCTCACAATCATTTGGTGGGGGGAAACGACCCATCTTTGGCAAACAACAACTTGTGTTTGATTAGGTAAAACTAATGTAGAAGCTAAGGCTGCTAATGCATCAACTCTATTATTTTCATTTCTCACCATGTGTTGAATTAAGCCAACTTAACAATCACTTAGCGTATTTGTGATATGGGACCAACTCTTGATTCCTGACCTCACAGCTACCCAAAAGTATATTGATAAATAACTTGGAGTCTCCAAACACTTGTAGTTGCAATTGTTTCATATCCAAGCCCAAGCATATGTGCTTGAAATTTAGCAATATTGTTGGAGCAATGTTGTGTCAAAGTGAAAGAATATGGCAAAAGTTTCAGTTTAAAAGTGATAAACACTATTCCAGTGCCAACTCCTTCACGATGTTCAACGTCAATAAAATACATCTTCCAAGGAGGTTGAAGTTTAATGACCATTGCATCTTTATCAGGTAATTCATCCGACAACTCACAATCATCCGAAATCGGATGGTCAGCTAGGAAGTCAGCTAACGTTTGTCATTTTACCGCCTTTTGAGAAACATACGCAATTTCAAAATGTTGAAATTGGAGGTGCTAACTCGCTAATCGATCACTTTGGACAGGTTTAGATATGAAAAACTTGATAGGATTCGCTTTTGAGACGAATCGCACAACGTGAGCTTGAAAGTAATGCTTCAGCTCCTGAATAGAGAAGACAAGTGCCAATAAAACTTCTCGATAGGTGAATAATTGAGCTCATTTGCCATCATGATCCTACTCAAGTAATAAAGTGTATTTTCGTTGCCTTCATTGTTTCCTTGAGCCAAAAGTGCTCTTACTGATCTTTTCTGTACTGAAATGTATAATATTAATTGTTTTCTAGGTATGAGGCCTACTAGCATTAGTGGCTTCATCAGATATGACTTAATGCTTTCAAAAGTATTTGTGCAAGCTTGGTCCTATTCAAAACGAACCCCTTTCTTCATGAGGTGACTAAACGGCTGGCATCTTCCAGCCAAATTCGAGATAAATCTTCTAAGGTATGCCAATTTACCTTGTAAGCTTTTTAATTCATTAATATCCCTAGGCTCAGGCATTTTCAAGATAGCATCCACCTTAGTTTGATCTATCTTGATACCTCAATGTCGAACAATAATGCCGAGGAACTTTCCACAAGTACTCTGAAGGCGCACTTCAAGGATTCACTCGGAGTTGGTATCTCCAAAGCCGTTCGAATACCTTCCTCAAATCTTATAAGTGAGTATCTCTCTTTCTTGATTTTATCACCACGTCGTCAACACAACACTCTATGTTTTTATGAAGCATGTCGTCAAAAACATTTTGCATGGCACATTGATATGTAGCACCAGCATTTTTCAAATCAAAAGGCATTACCTTGTAGCAGTATATATCTTTAGGGGTGCGAAAGGCGCTAAGTTCTTCATCCTTCGGTGCCATGCAAATTTGATTATATCCAGATGAACCATCCATGAAAAACATCATCTCATGTTCAGTTGTGGCATCAATCATGAGTTCTGGGATGGAGGAGGAAATTCATCCTTAGTAAAAGTGTTAACACAAACTTAGATTTGGCCATTCTTCTTTCTTACAGGTACAATGCTCGATAGCTATGTAGGATACTTAATTTCACGAACAAGAACATCCTCAATAAACTTGTTAACTTTTGTTTAAATAAAGGGAACCAGTTCAGGTCTGAAGCGACGTTTCTCTTTCCATCAACAGTTAGAGAGGCACCCACATATGTGGGCCTTAGATATTCAACAGCTCCAAGATTGACTTCTTTTAGTGCATCAATCATTTTCCTAACCCCTTCTTCAAGCTCAATGGTGCATCTTTAGCGCCTTCATCCTGTTGAGGATCACCATCATTGAAGATATATGATGAAATACATGAACATCAAGCCACTATTCCTCGACTTCCACATGAGATGAAGAATTTTTTCATCATGAATTGTGACATGATTTAGTGACCCCACACTTTCTTCATCTTCGTCACATTATTTAGTATGGAATATAATATGAGCATTTACTTTGAGGACCTTTTTGCATGGAAAAACGAATTGTGTCTCTCGCCCCATTCTAGAAGGAATCAGAGTCGGGAAATGGTTGAGATCTGCTCTATAGCGATGATAGGTGCTTCGATCCTTCTATTACTTCCATGATGCTTGTCTTCCTTCTTCAAAAGGTCCCAACCAATCAAAGGCTGAGGTCCTTGGTTTTGTAAGTTGATGAAACACAAAAGGCTTTTCATTACATATCGTACCCTCTTCTTTAGCAATAATGTAGTTACAACTTATCCTTTTTATGGAGATACAGATTAGCGCGGATTGTTTGTAACCCAAAACTTCACGTGATTGTTTTAAGGGGTAACCTTTCTCCATCATCATCTTTTGAGTAGGATTAGAATCTTTAGATAGGTGCTTTCCTAGGTTGGATGGTTCGTTGGGATCATATCCAGCTTTTGCTAACAACTTGCAGGCATTTGTGTCAAACCCCTTATTTGTGCACTTTGTAGGAAGTCCTATAATTAAAAGTTAATTGAGGTTTGATTATTTGACAAACCTTTTAAGAAACTTTGTAGATGAATTATGTGCATCAATTCGCTTGATAGGAAGGTTCTATCCTGCTAACACAACCTTGTAGTTTAGAAGATGGATCTTTAACCTTTCTTGCCTTTGGGACATAGCGAAGAACATGAGTCACTTTCTTACTTAGAGATGCCTCATTTTGTATTGTTTCTATTATAAAAAACTTGATTCTTTTCAACCATAATCTTTGCCTTAACAGTTCTAACAGCAACCCTTTTTTCAACATTTTTGGTCGGCATCACATCATCAACCTTAAACTCATGAGACATAATTCTTTAACTAGAATTTTGCATCGGTAAAGTATGATTCTGTCTCGGTGAAATGATCATGATCAGCAACTATCTTATTTTCAACCATAACTTCACAGTACTTTATGCCTTGATGGTAGGTGGAAGAAACCACTTTGATCTCATGTATCCATGACCTTCATAACAAGCAACTATATGAGGTCTTTGCATCGATCACGTGCATCCATGCGCTCGAACGCATATCTCCCATATTGATTTCTAATTTGATAGATCATATAGCTCTTTTCCCCCATTGATTGAATCATTGAATCATCAAATGATTTGTACATAGTTCATCCATCATTATGCCAAGCTCTTAGACAACACGAATTAGGAGAATATTGATGCCAAATCCATCAACAATCAAATTCTACTTACTCTCTGCTCACACACAAAGCCAACCACAAACAAGGGACGATTATGGCGTGTTTCACCAAGAAAAAGATAATCATTAGGGAATGTGATTTTTGTATCACAAGTGTCCACTTCTTCAAAGGGACACACAATGAGTTTTTCAGATAGTGGAAGCGGCAGAAATGATGGATCTTCCTTCTCTGTTTCTTCCTTATCTACTTTACAACATGAGGCTTTGAGATCTCCATAGGAAACTTGCGCTCATAACCAACGTGGTAGGAATCCATCCAATGTCACTGGATAATGTAGCCTTTGATAGTGATTCTCCTCCATTTTTATTTTCTTCCAATTGTTCTTTATCATTTTCTTCCTGGGAATTTTCACCATTTTCCCCTAATAAATTGCTTGCTTGACTCCCTTTGTGAATTGTTTTTTGCAGCATCTCCATCAAGTTACAAGAATCCAACCTTCTTCATCAGTTAGACCATCATGTGGTTCATTTTTATCCACTACTACTTTGTTCACTATTGGGAGAAGCAATGATTTGCTCACATCAATAGGTTCAAAGTCACAAAATTTAATCATCTTTGTTGGTGATGTAGTTTGGATGCCCTTAAGTTCATGTACATTGACAAAATTGCAAGGGACAATAGGATCGGGTGAACCAAAAGTGGCAGATACTTGACTCAAACTTTCCTTCTCATCTTTAAGCAAGTTTTTTCCTTCATCAGCCAAGTCTGTGACTTCCTCCTTCAAAATAAAGCACTTTTCAATAGGGTGGCCAATCAACCGATGGTACTTGCAATAATTTGGATATCCTTCGAGTTTCACTTGGGCGCTTCATTTCAAGTTATTCGATGAGTTTCAACTCAAGGATTTTTTCAAATATTGTTGAAACATCAGAGTCCAAGAAAGGAAACTCCTTTGCTTGCAATTCTTTCAAAGTTAACTTTCGGCTGGGTTTATTCTGTAAGGATGTCGTCGTCACACTTTGCTTCTTACTCACTTTTGTAGTGACCTTTAATGGTGAGGCGTTAACATTCATTTATTCTTTTATCTTAGACTTGGGCACGAACTTGCCCACCTCCCTCTTTTTTGTTTCTTGTTTATTCTTTCATTTGCGAGGTTCATAAACATGCGGTCCTTGATTTCCTCTAATGTTTAACTCCATACCATGACCACATGTAGCCAATTCTTCATAAGATTTAGACTTGATACCCTATAGGACATAGCGAAATCCTCAATGCCTTGGATACACATTTCTATTCCAGAAGTTTCACTAAATTTGTCTTTGCAATTGAAGCTTGCATTCCTCCATCGATTGATGAAATCAACGACCGATTCATCCTTCCATTGACATGTATTTGAGAGTTCAAACATACTTACAATGTAGCTTGTGCTATATAAATGGTTGAGAAATTCATGTTCATGTTTATCACAACTATCGATGAAACCAGCCTCGAGGTCTATGCACCAATCAAAAGCATTTCCTTTTAAGGAGCAAACGAACTTTTTGACAAGATAATCCCCATAGGTTCCCGTATTATTACAAGTTTTGACAAAGTGTGCAATGTGTTGCTTTAGATTCCCTTTACCATTGATTGTTGAAATTTTGTTGGTTGATAACCTACAGGAATCTTTGAAGTGTATGGCTTCACATGTGCGAGAGAAGACTTACATGCAACATTATACTAGTCCTTGATGGTTCCCATAATGAAGTCTTTCAATTGGTCAATGGAATTACCCCGTCAGATGAAAGTTGAAGTTCCTTAGGAGTCATTGTCTTCCTTGCAAATAGGTCTTCTTTATCTTGCATCACAGGGAGCATTCCGGGTGCATGACTAGAATCTCCCTCCATCATGCTTTCAACTATATCTGGCATCTTGTCAATTTGATTATCTTGATCTTGCATATGCTTCGTTAACCTTTTAATTGCCTTTCTTAAATCTGTGAGTTGCTCTTCAATAGTTGAGCTGTTAGCCACCATTGCTTGGATAATCGTCATCGATGGTGGAAAAAAGCTTAGATTTTCTCTTGCACCATACATTGAGTGGAATAATATATGTGGAGTGATTAGAGCTATTATAGTAAAAAAGACATTATCATCAGCATGTGTGAGGATATTCTTAGACTCAAACGGGCTAAGTAGAGCCAATGTCTTTTCAATAATTTCACCAGTGTTTGCTCCTTCTTCCAGTTCAATTAAAAAGGATCTTACCTCCTTTGAGGTTCGAAAATCAAAGATAGAAACTAAGGCAAACGGCTATCGAAGAAAGAGACCAAGAACACTTAGTCATATTTTTTTAGGTGTCTAATGGAGGACTTGAAACTACAGAATTTGAAGGTGATGAACTAACAATTATGTCCCATATGCAGAAGGTTTATGTATTGTTTTAATTTTATTTTTACTTTAATATTTAAGCCTGCATTATATGAACACTAACATTTTTTTGTTGTTCAAGGAACTGTTCAATCTGTATTTGAATTGCTGCCAAATGTTGAGCATCGAATATGCGCAAGGTACCTATGGAGCAACTTGAAGAAAAACTGGAGTGGTGAGTAAAGAAGGAAGAAATTTTGGGCTTGTCCAATGTAACGATCCGACCAGTCGTTTTGAGTATTATAGCCCCGTTCCCCCATTATTGCTTATATTGTGCTCATTTGTTGTGTGACTTGCAGGGTGGTTGGTTGGTTCGGGGGGTGTTTCGGAATGAGTTGGGACACTTAGTCCCAAGGTTGGAAGCCTAAGTTGAAAGAGTTGACCGCATGTTGACTTGTGTGTAAATGACTCCATAATGGAGTTTTGATGGTTCCAATAGCTCTGTATAGTGATTTTGGACTTTGGAGTATGTCCGGATAATGATTTGGAGGTCCTTAGATGATTTCAGCTTGAATTGGCAAAAGTTGGAAACATAGAAGTTTGGAGAGTTGAGATGTTTGACTGAGAGATGACTTTGTGATCACCGGGCTCGGATTTTGGTTCCGGAAGTTAGAATAGGTCTGTTGTGTTATTTACGACTTGGGTGCAATATTTGAGGTTAATCGGAGTAGGTTTGGTTTGTCTCATCATTGGTTTTAGAAGTTGGAAGTACAATCGTTTATTATGCTTGAATTGGAGTGTGATTCATATTTTTGTTGTTTGATGTGATTTGAGGGTTTGACTAAGTTCGTATGATATTTTAGGATGTGTTGATATGCTTGGATGGTGTCCGGAGCACCTCGGGTGGGTTTCGGGTTTTTTACAGATTGAGTTTGGCCTTGTTGACATGCAGATTTTTCTGGTGTTTGGTTTCATTTCACGCATTCGCGAGAGAGGTCTCGCGTATGCAAAGAGTATCTGGGAGGCTACGCAAGTTTGTTGTTCGCGTTCGTAAATAAGGAGTCGCCTTCGTGAAGGTATAGGGAAGTTGAGCATCGCGTTCGCGAGAGGTTACTCGCGTTCGCATAGGAGGATGAGGCCGACTTGGGCACCAGGCCTTAAGTCTTCACGTTTGCGGTTAGGGGGACGCGTTCGCACACGATCGCGTAAGAGGATATTTTGGGTGGTTGAGTTTTGTGCTTCGTGAACGTAAGGCACTTTCCGCGTTCGCGAAGAGGGGAATCTGGGCAGCAGATAATTAATTCAAAATCGAGGGTTTGAACCCATTTTTCATATTTTGAGCTAGAAACCTCATATTTGGGTGAAGCTTGGAGGGATTGTCAAGAAGTTGATTGGGGTAAGTGATTCTGACTCGGAATTGGTTGTTATACATGAATCTATCATTGTTTTTAACATTTAATTAGTGTTTTGGGTTGGAAAAATTGGGAAAAATTATAGAAACTTCATACGATTTAATTTGAGTATTTGAAGGTTGAGTTGTGATTAAAAATGAGTAGTTTTGGTATGGATGGAGACGTGGTTGAATGGGTGTTCTAATTTTACTAATTTTGTTGGATTCTGAGACGTAGGCTCGGGGTTGACTTTTTAAGTTGACATTTTTTTACTTTTATAAAAGAACTTACCTTTATCATATGGATTTGATTCCTATAGCTTGTGTTGATTATATCGAGTTGTTTGTGGCTAGATTCGAGTCGTTCGGAGGCCGATTCGCGAGGCAAGGGCTTGTTAGAGTAGAGATTTGCACGGTTTGAGGTAAGTAACACTTCTAAACTTGGTTTGAGGGTATGAATCCCTAAATTACGTGTTATGTGATTGGTATTGAGATGACACACATGCTAGATAACGGGCATGTGGGTGTGCACATAGGAATTGTGACTCGGTCGATCCCATGGAACTGTGTAGTCATCTAATCTCTTAATTATTCATGTACTCATCATGTGTTAGAGGAATCGAGCAGTGAGTTATATTAGAAATCATGTTTAGGCTATATGCTGGTATTGTTGGGACCCACAGAGGTCATTTTGTTGTTGAGTTTCTTGCTTAATTTGCAATTATGTAGTCAATCACATCCATCATTTGCATATCATATCTCAGTCTCTGTTGCCATATATTGATACATCATATCGTCATTGTTTGGGCTGATTGTCATGAGATTTGTGAGCCCGAGAGACTAGAGAGATTGATAATTGAGTAAGGCCGAGGGCCTGATTGTGAGTGATGTTTATGGGATTGGGCTGCACGCCAAAACATGCTTTATTGATTCATGCCATGATTGGCTTATATTAGTGCTTGGGCAGGATCCGCCCATCCAGAGTCTGACATGCAGTGAGCGTAGATACCTACTGACTGCGAGTGCCGAGTCATTGGAAGGACTAAGTGACTGGGAGGACTGAGTGAATTAATACTCCGAGAGTACGTATATGACTTTATCAATGTGTTGCATTACTGTTGGCATGCATAATTGACATGTAGATATAGTGATGTATCATTCCTCATATCAGTTACACTTGGCATATTTTATCCGTGTTGAACTTAAACTATTAAACTTGAAAGCATGTCAACATTTTTGTACTGTTTAAATCTGTATTTAGACTCTACCTGTCTGAGCTCGTCACTGTTTTCAGCCAAAGGTCAGTCTTGTTACTTATTGAGTACATTAGGTCGGTTGTACTCATACTACACTCTGCACTTCGTGTGCAGATACAAGTACTTCCGGGTACGGCGCCTTCTAGCTTTGGAGCTTTATCTGTTTGAGACTATCGAGGTAGCTGTCTTGGCGTCTGCAAACCTTGACTCTGCTTCTTTTCAGTTATTTGCACTGTTCTATCTTTCTAGACAGTGTCTAGCAGTCAGACTATGTTGTCATTTAGATGCTCATGTACTCAGTAACACATAGATTTTGGGGAATTTTGTATTGAATCGCAGTATTTTTTTTATCAGTTAATTATAATATTTTTACTATTTAATCTTATTTCAGTATATTTTAAATAAAAGATGTGTGATTATTTATGAGTTGTCGGCTTGCCGAGTATTATGATAGGCACCATCACAACATGTGAGATTTTGGATCGTGACATGCAAAAGCTTCATTTGAAGCATTTCTGAACGTTAAACTAGATGAGTTGGCAGAATTGGGTGGCAATAAGATAATAGAAGACTAGCTCAAATATCCCAAACAATCATTGTGTTGGGCCTTTTTTAAAGACATTAGTAAATATGATGTTGTGGAGAACGTGTGTGAGACCTTTAACAGTTGGATACTTACTTCTAGGCACAAGTCAATCATAACCATATTAGAAGAGATCAGAGTGAAGGTAATGAAGAGGATCACGAATATGAGAGAATTTGCTACAAGTGGAATTTTGATATATCTCCTATGGAAATGGGGTACATTGAAGAGCAATCAATAAGAAACACCAAGCATGAATATAAATGGAATAGGGAAACTGAATTTGAGATCCAAGATGTAGTTTACAAACACATTGTGGATTTTGTAAAGAAAGAGTGCACATGTAGAATATGGCAGTTGAAAGGCATACCTTACTGCCATACACTTTGTGCAATTTTTATAAAAAGGTATCACACTGCTGAATATGTTGAGCATTGGTATAAGAAGGAAACATACCTCAAGGCATTCAATTGTTATATTTAGCGTATGACCAACATGGAGATGTCGCCTCCAACTTAAAACCCCAAAGTTGAGCCTCCTGTAATTACTAAAATGCCTGGTAGACCTAAGAAATATAGAAGGAAGGCTCAAGATGAACCAAATAAGAAATTTGGTAAGAGATTAATGAAGAGGACACCAATGACGTGTTCTCATTGCAAGATAGTAGGGCACAACAAGAATGGCTGTGCAATCCTGGTAAGAAACAAATACTTCTTATGTTTTAAGTGTTTTTTGTTAATTGTTGAATTTCTTATATTTTGGGTATTTCAGAAAGGGCAAAGTTCAATTGCTGATGCTGGGAGTAGTACTGCAAATGCCCAATCTACTGCAGCTACATCAGGAGGTATAAATTAATAATTTGCTATTGGTGGTGGTGGATCTGCAGCACAACAATCTGGAACTACTACTGGTGGTGGATCTGAAACACAACATTCTAGAACTACTGCTAGTGGTGGATTTACAACACAACAATCTGGAACTATTGAAGAAAGATTAAGGACTCCTCAAGAAATTATTAGAACTTTTAGTGGAAGGCCTAGGACTGTTGGATTTGGGATACTGTTTGGTGATTCAGGGATAGTCATAAAGAGGGCCTGATATATTTACGGGATCGGGTTGTACGCCGCAGCATGTTTTATTGATTCATGCCACTTGTATTAGAGCTTGGGCAAGATCTGTCCCTCCAGACATACCAGTAGTGAGCGTAGGTACCCACTGAGTGCAAATGCCGAGTGCGAGTGCCGAGTGATTGGGAGGACTGACTGATTGGGAGGAGTGACTAGGATGACTGAGTCGTCAAAATACCTATCCGGGGTTGTTCACATAAAATATTAACCGTAGTCAACTCAAGTTACTTTAAAAGCCAAAAATCATGTTTTCTTCAAATTTTCACATAAAATCTTTCTGGAAAAAGGCGCGGACTGCGCATGTAAATCGAAAAATAAATAAATGGAGCTAATTGAGGTCTCAGAACACAGAAACAAGGGCTAGTACTCAAAACGACCTATTGGGTTATCATATTCTCCACCTCTAAAGGAAATGTTCATCCTCGAACGGACATTGAAAAGTCCCTAGACTGATGAAAAGGTGCGGGTATCTACTCCGTATATCGGACTCAAACGTCCACTGCATTCTAACAAAAGGATAACTCTTAGACCTCAACTTCCGAACCTGCCATGCTAGAATAGCCATCGGCTCCTCCTCATAAGTTAATTCCTTGTTCAATTGGACTGAGCTGAAATCTAATATATGGGACGAATCACCGTGCTACTTCCAGAGCATGGAAACATAGAATGCCGGGTGGACTGTCGATAAGCTGGGTGGCAATGCAAGTTTGTAGGCCACCTCACCAACTCTCTCAAGGATCTCAAAGGGACTGATATATCTAGGGCTCAACTTTCCCTTCTTCCCGAACCTCATCACATCCTTCCTGGGTGAAACCCGGAGCAAAACCCTCTCTCCCATCATGAATACTACATCACGAGCCCTCCAATCTGCATAACTCTTCTTCTTAGACAGGTTTATATGAAGTCGATCCTGAATCAACTTGACTTTCTCCAAGGCATATCGATCCAAATCAGTACCCAACAACCGAGCCTTTCCGGCTCAAACCAACCAACTGGAGAACAACATCGCCTCCCATATAAGGCCTTAAAAGGAGCAATCTGAATACTCAATTGGTAGCTTTTGTTGTAGGCGAACTCCGCAAGCGGTAAGAACTGATCCCAAGACCCCCCGAAATCCATAACACAAGCACGTGGCATGTCCTCCAAAATTTGAATGGTGTGTTAAGACTGCCCGTCCATCTGGGGGTGAAATGTTGTTCTCTACTCAACTCGCATAAGTAACTCCTGATGCATAGCTCTCCAGAAGTACGATGTGAACTTTGTTCCTGGATTGGTGATAATAGGTACCGGCGTGCCGTGAAGACAAACAATCTCCCGGATATATATATCTGAGCCAGCTGCTCTAAAGAATAAGTAGCCTCCACCAGAATGAAATGCGCTGACTTGGTCTACCTATCCACAATGAGCAATAGTATGTCAAGTTTCTTCGAAGTTCGTGGAAGCCCAACAACAAAATCTATGGTAATAGGCTTCCACTTTCACTCAGGAATCTCAAGTCTCTAAAGCAAACTGCCACGCCTCTGATGCTCGTACTTCATCTGCTGGCAGTTCAAACACGGAGCCACATACTCTACTATATCTTTCTTCATTCCTATCCACCAATAGTGCTGCCTCAAATCCTGATACATCTTGGCGGCACCCGAATGAATAGAATACCGCGAGTTGTGGGCCTCCTTAAGAATCAACTCACTTGGGCACACAAATCCAACCTTGTATCTGCAACAGCCCATCATCTTCAATAAAAACCTCCTTGGCATCACTGTGCTGCATCGTGTCCTTAAGGACAAGGAAATGGGGGTCGTCATACTGATGCTCTCTGATGCACTCATATAAAGAAGACCGAGATATCGTGCAAGCAAGCACCCGAAAGGCCCCGAAACATCTAACCTCACGAACTGAGTGGCCAAAGCCTGAATATCTGATGCTAGCAGTCTCTCACCAACTAGAATATATGCAAGGCTACCCATACTCATAGCCTTTCTGCTCAAGGCATCGGCCACCATATTGGCATTCCCGAGATGATACGAAATGGTGATATCATAGTCTTTTAATAGCTCTAACCACTTCCACTGCCTCAAATTTAGATCCTTTTGCTTATACAAATGCTGCAGACTCCGATGATCTATGAATACCTCACACAACACGCTGTAGAGCTAACGCCTCCAAATCTTCAATGCATGAAAAATAACTGCCAACTCTAAGTCATGAGCAGGGTATATTCTTCTCATGAACCTTCAGCTGCTGAGATGCACAGCCAATCACCCTATCTTCTAGCATCAATACCGCGCCAAGGCCAATACGTGATGCATCACAATACACAGTGTAAGACCCCGAACACGTAGACAATACCAACGCTGGAGTTGTAGTCAAAGCAGTCTTGAGCTTCTAAAAGCTCAACCCACACTTATCAGATCACCTGAATGGGGCACTTTTCTAGGTCAATCTAGTCAATGGGGCTGCGGTAGATGAAAACTTCTCCATGAATTGATGATAATAACCCGCCAAACCTAGAGAGCTCTGAATCTCTGTAGCTGGAGTAGGTCTAGGCCAGTTCTGAACTGCCTCAATCTTAGGATCCAATTTAATGCCCTCGGAAGATACCACATGCCCCAAAAAGGCAACCAAATCCAACCAAAACTCATACTTTGAAAACCTAGCATATAATTGTCTATCTCTCAACGTCTGAAGTAGGATTCGAAGATACTGATCATGCTCCTCCCGACTTCAGGAGTTAAACCAAAATATCATCAATGAATACGATCACAAAATAATACAAACAAGACATGAATACCCGATTCATCAAATCCATAAATGTTACTGGGGCATTTGTCAAGCTAAATGACGTCACAAGGAACTCAATCCTCAGCAAAGGATAGTTGTTCTTGATAGTTACTTTGTTCCACTGCCGATAATCAATATACATCCTCATCGTACCATCCTTTTTTCATCACAAACAATACTGGTGCACCCCAAGACGAGACGCTAAGTCTAATAAATACCTTATCAAGTAAATCCTGCAATTGCTCTTTCAATTCCTTCAGCACAACTGGGCTATACAGTATGGTAGGATAGAAATAGGCTGAGTTCCTAAAGACAAGTCAATATAGAAGTTGATATCTCTGTTGGGTGGCATCTCAAGTAGATCTGCAGGAAACACCTCCGGAAACTCATGCACAACTGGTACCGAATTCGTGGAAGGAACCTCCGCTCTAGGATCACGGATATAGACCAAATATGCTAGATATCCCGTCTCAACAATATGTCGAGCCTTCACATAGGAAATAACCCTGCTAGTAGAATGACCAGGAGGCCGTCTCCACTCTAATGGAGGCAACCCCGACATGGCTAATGTCACCATCTTGGCATGACAGTCCAATATAGAGTGATAAGGTGACAACCAATCCATGCCCAAAATAACATCAAAGTCTACCATATCAAAAAGTAGAAGATCTACACTAGTCTCAAAGCTCTCGATGGAAACCACACACAAGCTATAAACATAATCTACAATAATAGAATCTCGCACAATGCGGACACATAGGCAGGAGCACTCAAAGAATCACGAGGCACAACTAGATATGAAGCAAAATAGGATGACACATAAGAATAAGTAGAGCTCGGATCAAATAGAATTGAGGCATCTCCATGGCAAACTGGAACAATACCTGTGATGACGGCGTCAGATGACTCTACCTCAGTCTTGCTGGAAATGCATAAAAAAGAGACTGGGCCATACCACTCTAACCTCCGCCTCTCGGACGGCCTTTAGTTGGCTGACCTCTACCTCTATTGGCCTGACCTCCACCTCTAAGGGCCTGAACTTCACCTCTAGCAGATTGACCCTCGCTTCTAGCTGGCTGAGCGGGCGGTGGAGTAACCGGTGCCAGAACCATGGCACGAGAACCCTACGGTGGCATACCTTCCAGTGACCAAGGGAAAAATCTAGCAACGTCCCTCGAATCTCCACATGTATAACAGGCCCTCGACTGTTGTGACTGCTAAACCTGAAAGGCTCTGTCGACCTGTATAACCACCTTGATAACTCTGGATCATATGTGCATTAATTGGAGTTGATAGTGCACCGTGGGGTAGCTTGTCAGGATGAGGCCCAAAAGAACCACAACTACCCAAAGCACTATGGGATTCCTAGAGAGCTGACTGAATCGGCCTGGGGGATGGCCTCTACCGAAAGAACATCTGCCTCCAGATGAGGCACCTCTGAAGCCACCAAATTGACGAGGCCTCTTCTCAGATACCGGCCCCCTATCCTGACCACAAACCATCTCGATCCGTTTAGCAATCTCTATGCCCTCTAGAAAGAAATATCATCCCCGGTCTCCTTTGCCATCTGTATCCTAATAATGAAAGTAATTACATCAATGAATCTTCTCACTCTCTCCCTCTCACTAGGGAGAAAGATAACTGTATGGTGAGCTAGGTCCATAAATCGGGTCTCAATTGAGAAATAGTCATGCTACCCTGCTGAAGGCGCTCGAACTTCCTGCGTTACTCCTCTCTCAAAGTGAAAGAAACAAACTTCTCCAAAAACAACTGCGAAAACTGACCCCAAGTGTATTGTAGTGAACCAGCTAGTCTGCTCCGCACATGATCCCTCCACCATCTCTTCGCTGAACCGGTCATGTGAAACATTGCAGAGTCTACTCAATTGGACTCAACAATACCCATGTTGCTCAGCACCTCATAGCAATAATCCAAATAATCCTGTGGGTGCTCAGAAGATGCACCACTGAAGTGAATAGGGAAGAGCTTTGTAAACTTATCCAATCTCATCAATCCCTCAAAAGACATTGCGGGCCTCTCCCCAGTTTGTGTAGCAACATAAGGCTAAACTACCCCAACTGGCGGAACCGCTGGAGCCATCTGCTCCGGGCTGTGAGTAGCAGCAGTCTGTGCTCCTTACCCAACTTGAGAGACAGCTAGCGCCACCGAAAATGAGCCAGTATAGGCCACACACTCCATGATGCCCACCAAGCGGACTAGAGCATCCTAAAGCACGTGAGTAGCAATAAATCCTTTAGGGACCTGAGCGGTTTCATCTTGTGCGGTCTAAGCTGGGATCTCCTCCTCATGGTCAATTTTAGGCTCCACAGTGGGTGCTGCTGCACGAGCTCTACGCTGAGCTCGGCCCCGGCCTCTACCCTTAGTAGTGGCTGCAATAGGGGCTCCAGCTCCTGCCCGGTTGTAGATGTTGTGCGTGTTCTCACCATCTGCGGAGAACAAAGACTAGAATGATTCAAAACTCAATGATAGAATAAAATCGCATAATAGAGAAAGAAATAACTGAAATTTTCTTAAAGCTCTCTAACCTTTAGAAGATAAGTATAGATGTCTCTGTACCAATCCTCCATAATCTATTAAGCTTGCTCATGGCTCGTGAGACCTAAGCAACCTAGTGCTCTGATACCAACTTGTTATGACCCGAGATTCCCAACCTCGGGACCGTGATGGCGCTTAACATCCATTTTCTAGGCAAGCCGACGTTAATCAATTATTTAACCAAGTTTTTAAAAATTAATATAAATTAATGATATTTAATAAGAAATGAACTCAAAATTTAACACAATGTGAAAAGAAGTAACACGATGCTAACTGCTCCCAGAAATCGGAAGTCACAAGTACATGATCTACTAATTCTTATTAACTAACATAGACTTGTTCACTTTTAGCCACACAGACATGCCAGGCATCCCCAAAGAGATAGCCACGCACAATCTAAACGTCGACCCCTACTACCCCCGGGTAAATAAAGTCGACGAAAGTTCAACCCCGCCATCAATAAGGCCGTCTATGAGAAAGTGGAGAAACTGCTGGAAAACGGCTCTATCATGGAATCAAGGTATCGCAAGTGGATCGCTAATGTGTTAATGGTTAGAAAGAAACATGGTAAGTGGAGGATGTGTGTGGACTTTACCGATTTGAACAAATCCTGTCTGAAGGATTCGTTCCGATTGCCGCATATTAACCAGCTCATCGATGCCATAGAAGGGCACGAGTTTTTGAGTTTCCTGGATGCGTACTCAAGCTACAACATACTCATGGAGTAGGAGGACTAGGAGAAAACTACATTCATCACACACAGGGGAACGCATTGCTATAGGATCATGCCATTCAGGTTGAATAACGCCGGGGCCACTTACCAAAGGTTGGTCACGAAGATGGTTAAAACTTGGCTCGCAAAACCATGGAAGTATACATTGATGACATGTTAGTCAAATCATTGAGCGTTGAGGATCACACCGACCACCTAAAGGAAGCATTCGAAATCTTGGAGGAAATGTTGGATGAAACTGAACCTCGAGAAATGCGTGCTTGGCGTGACTTCGGGCGAATTTCTAGGTTTCTTGGTATCAAAATGCAGGATCAAGGTCAATCCAGATCATTTATCGACGGTATTTCGGAGCACCTAACTACAAGAAACAACTCTAGCGACTGACGGGTCGAATCGGCACCTTATCCAGGTTTATCTCGAGATCGTTCGATAGATGCCACATATTCTTCAATGTACTCAAAAAGGAAAACGGTCTCGAATGGACGACCGAGTGCAAACAAGAACTAAAAGAGCTCAAGGAATACCTTTCATAGCCACCCTTTCTCTCAAAGCCTGAGCTTGGAGATCATCTCCTCGTTTACCTCGTTGTTTCAGAAGTAGCGGTAAGTGTGGTCCTAGTTCAAGAAAATAAAGGTACATAATCTCCAATCTACTATATTAGTAAAACACTTATCGACATCGAGATGAGGTATCCCCACCTCGAGAAATTGGCTCTGTCCCTTGTCATAGCTTCAAGAAAGCTAAGGCCATACTTCCAATGTCATCTAATGTCGGTCATTACCACAGTTCCTTTGAGGAGAATACTACACAAACCCAAATTGTCGGGTAGGCTGGCTAAATGGGCAATTGAGTTAAGTGAGCACGACATCACTTGACAGCCTAGAACTCAGAACCCTAAGACTAAGCTCGTTGTCAACCAAGCTCGTTGACTCCCAGCTCGTTGTCAAACAAACCCTAAGACAAACCCTAAGATTAAGCTATGACTCCCAGCTCGTTGTCAACCAACTTACTGGGACTTTCCAAATAAAAGAGCAAAGGTTACAGAAATAGCAGACCGAGAGCAGCAAACTGTTACCCAAATTTGATGAATATCAGCATACTAGAGTCCAAAAATGCAAAACGTCGAGGCGGACGGCCTCGCAAAATTGGCCACCACAACAAAAAGCATAACCCCTGGGACAAAAATGTGGTGCATCTCCTCAGCTCAGCCTTAGATCACGTCGAAGTAAAATCCATTAACTTAACCTGGGACTAACGCGACTGTATTGCAAATTACTTGCAGGACGGTGCTCTCCCAAATGATTAAAGAAGTTAGGAAGTTGAGAATGCAGGCGGCAAGGTATAGCCTCCTTAACAACAAATTGTATAAAAGGATGTACGGGAGCCCCTTAGCAAAGTGCTTGGGACCAAACCAGATTCAACGCATCCTCGAGGAAGTTGACGAAGGCCATTATGGCAGTCACTCCGGTGACCAAGCACTTGTCAGATGCCTTATACGGGCAGGATACTATTGGCCCATCATGAAAAAAGATGCTCTGGAATTTGTAAAAAGTGCGAGCAGTGCCAGAAGTATGCTCCAATAATCCACCAAGCAGGCGAACACCTCCATTCCATCACCTCGCCATGGCCGTTCATCAAATGAGGATGGACATCAACCACTTCCGCCTGGGATGAGGGTACGTTAAATTTCTTTTAGTTTTGAATGACTACTTCTCTAAATGTGTGGAAGTAGGCGCATTCGCCCAAAATCGCGAGCAAGAAGTAATCAACTTCATATGGAAGAACATCATCTGTCAATTCGGCTTGTCTAAAGAAATAAGTTGCGACAACGGACCCCAGTTCATGGGGAGAAAAACCATCGAGTTTTTTGAAAAATGGAACATCAAAAGAATACTCCAAACTCTATACCATCCAACCAACAACAGGCAAGCAAAAACCTCCAACAAGTCAATTTTAAACATCCTGAAGAAGAGACTCGAAGATGCCAATGGACTGTGGCCGGAGACACTCCCAAGAGTATTATGGGCACATAGGATCACCCCAAAAACAAGCACAGGGGATAAACCTTACTCCTTAGTGTATGGGTCCAAGACAGTCATATCGGTCGAAGTGGGTGACCTCGGCCTAAGGTACACCAACGAGATCGGCAATGGAAATGACGAGAACAGAAGATAGGATCTTGATGAAGATGAAGAACGGATAAACATGGCGTATGTAAGAATGGTGCCACAAAAATAACAAGTAGAACGCTACTACAATAGAAAGGCCAAGATACAGCTACTTAAGGTCGGGGACTACGCTCTCCTGGCCAAAAACCCAAGCAGGAAGACGCCCGAGAGGGAAAATTAGGAGCCAATTGGGACGGACCGTACAAAATCGTAGGCAATGTGGACAAGGGGTCTTTCCAATAGGAAACACTTAAAGGAAAGCTGCTACCGAACAATTGGAATGTCAGCCACCTCAAGTACTTCAAATTCTGAAAAGCAAGGAATGCCCTGTAAGTTGTACTCTTTTTCCCTCACTTGATTTTTGTCCCACAGGGTTTCCTCAAGGAGGTTTTTAACAAGGCAATGGATGAGACATTTCGAGGTGAAATACGCGGGAACAGTAACATTTCATTGCCCGACTCCTTAAGAATCGAACAATGAAGGGACTAGATATACTGGGACTCGGACTGGAACACCAACCAGCACCTAAAAGTTGTAATTTTCTCCAAGATGCCTCAGGGCGAAATGATGTAATCAACACAATGTAATTAAATTGAATGAGATACCAGTCTGTTAGAACTACCCTCCTATGTCTCTCAACTAAAACATACATTCGACCATCTCGAACAAAACCTCTCGGCCCTTAGCCACATCTCAACTAAGAGGTACGTTCGACCAGCTCGAACAAAAAATCTTGCCCCTTGGCCATGCCTTTACTAAGTTGTACGTTTGACCACTTCGAAAAGAAACCCCTCGGCCCATGGTCACTCAATCCGCTTAAGTAGAATGCTTTAGCTCCGCGGTATCACAACCTAGAGGGCAACAACAAAGGGAAGAAGTGCAGAAGTAAAGCACATAACCAAAGAAACAAAAATATAAAAAGATAGGAAACATAAGTATAAAAAAAAAACAAAAGAAAACTTTGATATTCAGATAAGAGTCTTTACAAAGGCGTAAGAAAGAGAGAAATGTACAAAAAGCTACAAAAAAACAAGGGCGGAATGTCTAAAGGCCGTCACCGCCTTGGTCTCTAATGACATCCACAACACACCTCAACAAGAGATATGATACGGTCGTATACAATAATAATTACCTAACTATGAATTGGGGTCGAATCCACTAGGAGTTATAAGGGGTGTCAGAAGTATATATTTGAAGCAAGTGAATGGACTACCAAAATTGCACTTCCACAATACAGTTTTGATTTCTACTTCTACTATAACTCAAATGATTGTAAGCTAAGGTAAATAAACTAGAGATGAATGTTTTTGATATTTTTCCAAACAGTTTAAAGGCCTAGGGTTGTGACCATGAACTTGGTGTTTTCCTAATGGGATAAAGACGTTAACACTTGTTTTTTTTTATTGGGGTGTATTATAGCTCTCAACTCTATGTTACCCACTCAATACCTCTCAGTCAGAGAGTGATTTTGCCAAGTTGACTTTCTCAAGTCCAAATGGGCATCAAACAATATAGCTGATATGAGCTCAAGTCGAGTTCTTACTATCTCTAGTTTGAACCCTTTAATTAGGCTAATCAATCTCTCAATTAACCCAATTCCTTGTTAGCCAAGTTATCCTAGACTAGGTCTCTCTTTCTCAAGTAGAGACTAAGTCAAATAGGCATGAATCAATATTTGCAACCATTAATTCTAAAATTGAAACATGAACCAAGCTAAATAATCAACATCCAATCATAAACAAGCATTAAATTAATCACCCATAAGGTTTACACACTAGGGTTGGGTCACAGCCCTAGTGAAAATCTAGCTACTCATAATGGGTATTGAAGAGAATAAAGAAGAAAAGCTAATTAAACTCATAATGAAAGATTAAAATGATGAAATCTAATGTTAATACACCAAAATAATGTAAAACTTCCTAAAGTAGTAAAAAGAAACGGCTACAACAGCTTTAAATGTTCAAACTTGACCTAATTTTGTGAAACTCGTCTATTTATACGAGGCCAAAAAATGCTGCCCCTCGGGAGGTTCTACGGCCGCACAATTCCATCTGCAATCCACAAATTTCTTCAGCTAGCAGGAAGGTGAGTAATTTGAACGCACATTTATGAACTGCGACCGCGAAGCAACTTCTGCGGACGCACAAATCTTGTACGGTCCACACTTCACAAAGGCTCTAGGATCTGTTCTTCTTGCATATTCTCTGAACGTTGCATCTTTGTCAATACAAGCCCAGTTCTGCGGCCACATAATTCATGTGCAGTCCGCACATTGCTAAAAGTCCTGTTGGGTTTTTCGTCTTGGTTTGCGGCCGAAGATGAAATTCAGCGGTCCACAATTTCTTCTATGGCCGCAGAATTCCTTCTGCAGACCGCACATTTGTGCTTCTGCATCCTTTATTTCCTTGTTCTTTAGAATACTCCTTGTTGAGTCGGATTTCATCTTGGGAGACCAAAATTCCAGCATTCCTGCGATTTGCAAAATTTTATTAATTTCGGGAACAAAATTCAATACTTTCGGAACAAAGCAAAAGCTAAAAGATGCTAATAAGCAGTCAAAATCTCCACTTATCAACTCCCCAAAATTTAAGTCTTTGCATGTCCTCAAGCTAATAAATTATTTCACACCTCCAAAAGTTAAGGGTCATTCAGCGAGTTAAAGGTGAGTCATCCATATATTAGTTGGGACCAAGTATTACCCACACTACTCATGCATTATCAACAAGGAGAGAAGTTAAACATTCATGCACATATAGTTCTAATGTGACAATTGAGCTTCGAGAATTGACTTTATTCATCAAGGACCCTTACTCTATCATGTAGGCCAGGGTGAACTCCAAACTCTTCCTCCTCTACTTTCCATAGCCAAGCTCACTTAAGAAATTTAGCACTCAATCCAAAGATTTATTAGAGTTTCACTATTCTCTCTCAAGAGACTGTCACAAGTACGGCTTCAAGTACCATAGGCTTGCCCCTCATGTAGATCGCTACTAATGTAAGCAAAATAAAGTTGGACTTCTTTCTGGATGTAATGAAGACTTTTGGGTTAGGGTAGGATACCGTATGGGTAAGTGGTTACGCCTTACCTTAAGCACTCTATCTCTCATTTCTCGGCTCACACTTTGCCAATTCTTAGAGGCACTTTCTATTCATTGGGGACTAGAGAGATTTTAGCATCACTCTTTCTTGATCATTTCATTCTTTTTCTCCCCCTTTTTTTTGATTTCTCCATGTTTGGGATCATTACGTCTTTTTGAATCCATTCAACCCTTTCACTTATTCACTTTTTGCATTTTGCTTTTTGTTCTGTACGTTTCTTGCTTTCTCTTCTTATAGAGATCATTTCTTTTCTTTTTTTGTGCCTTGATACCTTTTTCAAGTTCCTCATATCTCCCCCAAACTTACGTTTTAATCCATTTGTTTCACAAGAGTGTTAAGGAAAGCTCGGGTGCCAAGAGAGAGTCACGACAAAACGGGTAAAGACTTGTAACATGGTTATCAAATGAGAAAGGCTAGAGGCTCAAAGGGGTTGACTAAGGATAATGACATTGGTTAGCAATAGAAAACTCAAACGGGCCAAGGAAAGTCTAGAATCACTTCTCAAACCAAGCAAAACTCAGGATTTCCCCTTGAAACACATTCGGAGCAAGTTCTAGACCCTTCGCATAGATACTTGGAGTAGCAATGATTTGTCTCAACCCTCACGCAACCAGATTGTAAAAGAGGACAAAGTCAAAGGCCCAGTATGACCACATTCTAGTTTAAAGATCACTATGGTCCAATTAAACCACTCGATGATTGCCAAAGTCAACACAAGAGTCACAAAGTCACTAACTAGAGCTATTTCTTCCAAAAATCTTGTCTCTAACCATAAGCAGGTAGTTAAGTGTATTGGTGCCAATTGAAGCATGGTTGACTCTTCGAGCATCGCTTAATTAGGTCTTTTTATTCATTGCTACTACTATTATTACCTAAATACAAAAAAGAACTCATTCCCTTAACAAGGTTCTCACGCCATCCATCGTTGGGACGAGTCACCCAGTTCACACTAAAACTACCTTTGGAAAGAACCGTGGCATTAGAAAATCAAAGGCTTATTATCTACTAAACATAAAAAGAAGCTACTAAACAAAACACGAGCTGATACACTACTAAAATATAAAAAAAAGCTAATAAGCAAAAAAAAAAGATAATGAAGCTAATGAACAAAACTACTAAGGATAGAATGAATATGCATAGTAAGAGAGGGAGAAGATATATACATACACATAAGAAAAGAGAGAATGTCATCAAATTATTACAGGCCAAATGTATCAAAATACCAAATATGTCAAATAAACTCCACCCCCCCCCCCCAAATAAAAGTAATCATCGTCCCCAATGCGTAGAAAAATAAGAGTAAAAGAGGGAAGAGGGAATAAAATTCTCTATGGCTCCTTGGACATCTCTGTGTCCCTAGAAATTTCATCGCCCTTAGGATTAGCCAACTGAATCTCATCATCCTCAACTCTAGGTGGTGCTGGGTTGGCGAAGATCTAACAGACTACCTCAGTAGTGTCGGCAGTAAGGTCTGGCTCTTCAGACTTGCCAGCTGGTGCCACCGGTACAGATGGCGCTGAAGGATCTGAGGCGGAATGGTGTGGGTCAAGCAGCAAGTCAAAGAGGAGATCTCCAGCGGTAGCAAGCCTGGTCACATGTCCCCAAATCTTGTCCACTGAATTCTTGCTGGCTTGGGTCTTTCTAATCTTTTTTACTTCCTTTCCCAGCTTTTCAATCACCGACCCATGATGTACCAAGGTGTCCACAATAGTCTTTTGGTTCTCCAGAATTTTCTTCAATGTCTCTTCAATGTAAGAAGGAACCTGTGATTCTTGTGAGGTGGATTGCGCTGCAACAATATTAGACAAGTCGGTCAGCTTTACAGTGGTTGTTTGCATCCAGTTGTTGAGACTCGCCAATGTCTGAAAGACTCGCAGTGTGGTTAGTGGGTGAGTAGGCACAGGCACTGGCCTCAAAGATGAGGTGGGAGCTGTAGTAGGAGCTGCAATAGGGGCTGTGGAGGAAGGTGGAGGCATAGCTGCGGCACTGGAGCAAGGCTCGGCTGAAGTGGATGGAACAACAACTGCCTCACCAGCTATCACAGCTGGTTCGTTAGACCAGCCTACGGTGGTAGGAGGCTGAACTTTCTTCTTTGGATAGTTCGCATCCATTAGTAAATACCAGGTAAAAGGCTTGTTCGACTTCACCTTTGTGTCATAATCCCTCGGCTCTACCCTTGCGTCCATGAGATATTCTGTAATAGTGTTGGGATACAGGTAGGACGAGTCATCTTGCCGAGCAATAACTGAGATGTTGGCCGACATCACGCCACCCACATTGATAGGGTACCCAGCCATAATAGAAGCAACCAAAACTGCCTGAGCAATCGGAAGGTGTGTCTCATTTTGGCTCGGGTACAGTCTGCTGCAGACAAAGGTTTGCCACCCCTTCACCTTGAAACTTAGAGTGTTCTGATGCATAGGAACACCAACGACAATCCATGGTGGTGGTGGCCCTGGTGCTGCTAGAATCTCAACTAACCAAGTTCTGACTGCGTCTCCCATTGCACACTTCTCCAAATACTCCTTCGGCTCAACATCTCCGAAGCCCAAGTATGTGTTGAGTGTATGTTGATCAAACCTCACTTTGAATTTACGCACTTAGGTCACCTTTGTCCCCTTTTTAATATGGGCCACATTAGCGTAGAATTCACAGACAAGGTATTCTTTGACATCTAATACACTCTGAGTGAACCATATCCACCCCTTGTGTTACCTAAACTAGAGCATCCTGTGCCTCAGGGATTGGTGTAGCCGATGGCTCAGAAGCTTGACTAGCACTCTCTGGTTCTTTGGAAGTGCTATGAGATGAGGACAGCTCGTCCTTGAGTTGGTATCTCCCTTGCGTCCTTCACTGTACGGCCAGCTGATCTTGAACAGAGGTTGAGTTGCCCTCTGATACTTCCCTAGATGGGACCTATGAGCTCGTCTTGGAGAGACCTGCACCTCTCCCTCTGCCGCTGTAGCTTTTGTTGTAATTGTCTTTTGTTGTCTAAGGGGGTAAGAAATTCTTGCCTCGACCCTGAGAAGGTTCACCTCTTCCTTTAGATGTGTCACCGCATCCTCTAGATCGAGCCATAGTCTGTATCAAGCAAAGGCGATTGTTACTTCCAATTCAATGTTCAGACATACACAGGAGTTATACAAGTAAGCTATAAACCAAAAGACACAGTGAGGGTTGTTACGGAGAACATGCTTGCAGGGAAATGATTTATGGTCCGCCAGAATGCGGCCGTAGACGAGGACTTGCGACCGCACAATTTTGTTGTGCGGCGGCAAAAGTGAAGTGTGGTCTGCACAACTTCACTTGTGGTTGCACCTCTGAAACCCAAAAGATGCCAACTCTCTGATGACAGAGAAATTGTTGATGTGCGGCCGCAACATGAATTCCGCAGTCCGCCCAATTAGACATGCGGCCGCACATTGGTGCCAAAAATTATAGACTCTCTGATGATAGTAAAATTACTATTCTGCGGCCGCGATGGGAATTCTACAGTCCACACATTTTATCTTGCGGCCGCAGATACCTTCTTCACTAATGCTGCCCTAAAATCAATTTCTACGGCCCGCACAAATTCAGGTGCGGCAGCAGAATTCAAAAATTACGAATAGTTCAATTTTTTTCTATCTAGGTTTTTCAATTTCGTGCACATTTTGACATGGAAACATCATAGAGGCATGAAAATATGTTAACCCATTCCCCATAGATCATGTATTAGTTAACCCATTACAGATTTACCCACACATGGATCGACAATTGAATTCTAATGGCAAATGGCCTAAAAGAACTAAAAATCTACAAATTAAAAGAAAAACAGTAACAAGAAATTGAAGCATACCATATAAATGAGTGTAATGAGTAACTGATCAAAGATGTTGTGTGTGTGGACAGATGAAATCACCAAGAAATTTCAAGAGGGCACTATTCTTTTGTTCAAAGAGTGAAAAAAACGTAATTGTGGCCCTAATCCTCTATGTATATGACTTGGTTTGCTAAGGGAAAGAAGGGCAAGTATGGTCACACATTTTCATATGCGGTTCGCACTCTGTTACTTGAAGACATCCTCTCATTATTTCATCTGCGGTCCACACAATTTTGTGTGCGGCCGTAGCTTTCATGTTGCGGCCGCAGATTTTGTGTTACGGCCGCATATTTTATGTGGGGTCGCACATCAGTCTTTTCTCTTACAGACTAAACTTCAGAGAGTTGACAATTTCAACCTCTCATTTATGCGGTCCGCAAGCTAATTTTGCAGCCGCAATGTTCTTTTGCTACAACACCCAAAAATGTGCGGTCCGCACAAATCAACTGCAGTCTGCAATTCTTGCAACACTTAGCCAAATTTCTGTCCACAATTCCTGTAAGTCACACTCAGCCTGTAGCACACTTCAAATCAATTAGAATAAAAACAACACCTAACTACAAAACGAAAATGAAAAGAAACATGGGTTGCCTCCCAAGAAGTGCCTGATTTAACTCGCAGCACGACGCAAAATACCCTCAATTGAAATGAATGACCGCCACGACATTGCTATCTCCAACCTTTCCCAAATAGTGCTTCACCTAATGACCATTGACTCGGAATACTTCATTGTTTTTTTTCTTCAAGTCTAATGCACCAAAAGGTGTCACAACCACAATTTCAAAAAGACCACTCTATTTAGACTTTAGCTTCCCGGGAAACATCCTCAACCTTGAGTTAAACAACAATACAAGATCGCCCACTTTAAATTCTTTGTTCCAAATGTATTTTTCATGAAGATATTTCATCTTTTCTTTGTACAAGGACGATCTTGCATAAGCATGGTATCGGAACTCATCCAATTCATTTAAATGTGCAACCCTCAAGTTAGCAGCTACATCCCAATCAAGAGTCAACTTCTTTAGAGCCCACAGGGCCTTGTGCTCTAGTTCCACCGAAAGATGACAAGCTTCTCCGAACACCAACCGGTATGGCGACATTCCGATAGGTATTTTGTAAGTCGTCCGGTAAGCCCATAATGCATTATCAAGCTTCTTGGACCAACCTGTCCGATTAGCATTCACTGTTTTGGACAAGATACTCTTTATCTCCCGACTGGAGACTTCCACTTGCCCACTAGCTTGTGGATGATAAGGAGTCGTGACTTTGTGAGTAACACCATACTTGCTAAGTGAAGTGTCGAAAGCCTTGTTGCAAAATATGTGACCCCCATTGCTTATAATAGCTTGTGGAGTACCAAACCTTGTGAAAATATTCTTCTTCAAGAAAGCCACCACACTTCTTGCCTTATTGTTAGGTATAGCAACGGCTTCAACCTATTTGGACACATAATCAACTACCACCAATATGTAGGTGTTTCCACAATAGCTCATAAAAGAGCCCATAAAGTCAACACCTCACACATCGAAAATATCAATCTCCAAAATAGTTGCGAGAGGCATTTCATTCTTCTTTGAGATTCCACCGGCCCGTTGACATTCATCACATCTTTTCACTAGCTCACCTGCATCCTTGTAAAGAGTAGGCTAATGAAGCCATAACTAAGCACTTTGGCTGTCGTTCTTTCTCCACCATGACGACCACCATATGGTGAAGAATGACAAGCCCCAAGAATTGCACCTTGCTCTTCTTCTGGTACTCATCTTCTAATCACCCCATCCGTACAAATCCAGAAACGGTATGGTCATCCCAATAATAATCTTGACAATCCCGTTTGAGCTTCTTCCTTTGGTTTGAAGAGAACTCATCTGAAATGATTCCACATACAATAAAATTTGCTAGATCCGCGAATCATGGCACCTCTTTCATTGAAATAGCCAACAGTTGCTCATCTGGGAAAGAGTTATTGATTTCAAGGCCATCATGCAGCATCCCCTCCTCCTCCAAACGAGACAAGTGGTCCGCCACTTGGTTTTCACTCCTTTTTCTATCTTGGATGTCAATATCAAACTCTTGCAACAAAAGCACTCATCATCTCAACCGAGCTTTGGAGTCTTTCTTACTCATAAGATACCGAAGCGCCGCATGATCCATGTGGACAATGACTTTTGCACCCATCAAGAAAGGGCGGAACTTCTCAATTGCAAACACAAAGGCAAGGAGCTATTTTTCCGTAACGCTATAGTTCACTTGGGAACTATTCATGGTCTTACTAGCATAGTAGACCGAATGAAAAATTGTGTTGATGCATTGCCCCAAAACATCCCTTGCCGCTACGTCACTTGCATTACATATGAGTTCAAAATTGACACTCTAATTTGGAGCGGTGATGATGGGAGTAGTTGGCAACTTGAACTTCAACAATTCAAAAGCCCTCATGCAATCATCATTGAAGTTGAACTTAGCATCCTTTTCAAGAAGCTTGCACAACGGTTTCACCATCTTAGAGAAATTTTTGATGAAACGCCGGTAAAACCCTGCGTAGCCTAAGAAACTACTCACACCCTTCACCGATATTGGAGGTGGATGTTTAGAGATCACCTCAACTTTTTCCTTTTCAACTTCAATTCCATGCTTTCAAACTTTGTGGCCAAGGACAATGCCTTCCTCGACCATGAAATGGCATTTCTCCCAATTAGGCACCAAATTTGTTTCTTCACCTCTAGCCAACACATTATCCAAATTTGCAAGACAATCATCAAAAGAATCCCCAACCATTGAGAAGTCATCCATGAAAATTTCAAGGTAGTCCTCCACCATGTCCGTGAAGATAGCGATCATACACCTTTGAAAAGTCCTCAGTGCAATGCACAAACCAAATGGCATCCTCTTGAAGGTGAAAGTACCATAGGGATATGTAAAGGTTGTTTTCTCTTGATCTTCCAGAGCAATAAGAATTTGGTTGTAGCCCAAATATCCATCAAGAAATAAATAGAAATTACAGTTGGCCAATCTATCGAGCATTTGATCTTAAGAAAGGAACTGGAAAGTGATCCTTACTTGTGACGTTGTTGAGCTTGCGATAGTCCATACACATCCTCCATCCGGTCACCGTTTTTGTAAGAATCAACTCATTCTTGTCATTGGTGACCACCGTCATGCCCCTTTTCTTTGGAACACATTGAACCGGAGAAGTCCAGGAACTATCAGAGATGGGGTAGACCACCCCGGCATCCAACCACTTGATAATCTCCTTCTTGAAAACTTCTTGCATAGCCTCATTAAGTCTCCTTTGATGTTCAATAGATGGTTTGGCGCCATCCTCCAACTTGATCTTATTCATGAAAAAGACAGGGCTTATCCCCCGAATATCCATCAATGTCCACCCACTAGCCTTCTTCCTCTTTTGTAGCACTGCCAATGTGGAATCTACCTGCACGTTAGTCAAATAAGAGGAAAGAATAATCGGTAAAGTAGAACAAGGGCCAAGAAATTCATATCGAAGATGTGGAGGAAATGACTTCAACTCCAAGGTGGGAGGCTCTTCAATAGAAGGTTTTGTAGGAGGAGTTGTCCTATTTTCAAGCTCCAAAGATAATTTTTGGGGTGCATAGTTGTACTACCCTATTCCTTGCAAAGAGTTCACACATTCAATGAAGCCATCCATCTCGTCATCATCAAAGTTGAGCAAGACGGCCTCCAACATATCACCAACATTGATTCTAGCCATCAATAATAACAACGGTCACCATGTCCACAAACGAACACATCGCTTTGCTATTTGGCTACCGCATGGACTTGTACACATGGAATACCACTTTTTCAGCACCAACCCAGAATGTAAGCTCTCCGGCTTCAACATCACAAAGAGCCTCCCCGTATCAAGGAAAGGTCTCCCGAGAATAATCTGCACTTGCCCCAAGATCACAAAGAGCTTTAGCAAACTCGGCACTTTCAATTGTACAAGGAATCGTGAAAGCACTGGGATCCCCCAACTTAGGATCCACTAAATGCACAATTGCACTAACTTGATGAGTGACTTTGATAGTTTCAAAATTCATTGACCGCTTCTTTGAGATCCTTCATAAACTTGGCATAACCAGGCATTTGTTCCAAAGCTTCAACTAATGGCACACCGATTGAGAGACTCTTCATCATTTGAATGAAATTCTTGAATTGATTCTCACCATTTTTCTTGGCAAGTCTTTGAGGGTATGGAGGCGGAGGCTTAGGCAATGGTGCCTTAGCCTTTTGCACTACCGGCTCCGGTATGTCAATAATGTGATCCGTAGACGGGTTCACCTCCTCTTGAGTCTCTTCCACACTATCATCAATATCAATCCGAACTTCATCATTAGGTTTCACCACATTGTTCAGGATTTCTTCTTCTTGTACCACTTGCTCATCATCCACAAGTTGCCTTTGACTTGAGGTGGGTGCATTCCCACCTCTTCCACTTCTTGTAGTAACGGCCATGGAATGCCCCGTGTTGTTTCTACCCTTTGGGTTTACTATCATGTCACTTGGTACTGCCCCCTTAGGACGAGAATTTAGAGCTTGAGAGATTTTCCCAATTTGAACTTCTAGGTTGCAGATTGATGTGTTGCATGAGGCAAGTTGGGCAACTGAATCGGCACTCTTTTCCATCATTCGCTTGAAAATATTTTCAATACGCCCCATCTCGTTTTTTGAAGAACTTGAACCATGGGAAGGAAAATTAGGTAGGTTTCTCGGTTGTTAATACATTGGGGCCTTTGAAAACCCGACCCCTGGTTGCCTTGATTGTTGTTCCATCCGCCTTGATTGTTACCCCCCAATTTCCTTGACTATTTCCACTCCAATTTCCTTGATTGTTGTTATTATGCCAATTCCCTTGATTGTTGCTTCCATTCCAATTGCTTGATTGTTTTGAGGTCACCATTTTTGTTGGTTTGGGCATTGGAAGTTGTTTCTTTGCCCTTGAAAGTTGTTCACATATTGCACTTCCTCCTTTTGTTCATTGTAGGAATCATCTTTCTCAAAACCACTATCTTCTTGCGCATAATTCTCCACTCGATTTTGCGCTTGTGGACCCTTGGTCCTCCTCTTGTTCACCATCATGTTCACTCCCTCCATGGCATTGACTTGCTTTGGAATTTGCACTTGATTTAGTTGGGCCTTTGCTAGTTGTGTCATGGTGGTTGTCAACTCGGCAATGGCTTGCCCATGGTCTTGCAACTCTTTGTGAAGGTGGATCATATTTGGGCCACCTTGTGGAACATTTATGCCATCTCATCCAAAATCTCACACGCCTCCACATAAGGCGTAGTCATGAAGTTTCCACCGGCATGTTGATTCACTACACATTGGTTGGTTGTATTAATCTCACGATAGAAAGTTTGTTGAATCATGTTCTCCGTCATATCGTTGTTGGGACATTCCTTAACCATTATAGTATAACGTTCCATATCTCGTGTAGTGATTCATTCAGCTCTTGCTTGAATGCCAAAATCTCATCTTGAAGTGTAGCCATACGCCTCGAAGAGAAGAACTTGGAAACAAACTTTTTCGCCAACTCATCCCAAGTCTGAATGAAATGGTTCGGCAAACGTTCAAACCAATCTAAAGCTTACCCCCGTAAAGAGAAGGGTAAAAGCCTTAGCCTCAATGCATCCTCGGAGACATTTGTTTGTTTGCTCCCCCGACAAGTATCCACAAAACCCTTCAAATTTTTGTATGCATTTTGATTGGAGCACCGGTGAAGAAACCCCGTTGTTCAAGAAAAGTGAGCATCATATTAGTGATTTGAAAGTTGCCCGCCCTAATATAGGGAGGGACTATTGCACTTGCATATCCTTCATTGGGTATTATCCGGTGTGGAGCCGCTCGTGGTGGAGGTGGTGGTGGAGCGGGGACATTATCATGAGGCACTCGGCCTCTTCTATTGGCTTGAGGTTCAAGAAGAACATCGTCAAGTCCAAATGGGTATCAAACAAAATAGTTGATATGAGCTCAAGTCGGGTTTTTACTATCTCTAGTTTGAACTCTTTAATTAGGCTAATCAATCTCTCAATTAACTCAATTCCTTGTTAGCCAAGTTATCCTAAATAGGTCTCTCTTTCTCAAGTAGAGACTAAGTCAAATAGGCATGAGTCAATGTTTACAACCATTAATTCTAAGATTGAAGCATGAGCTAAGCTAAATAATCAACATCCAATTATAAATAAGCATTAAATTAATCACCCATAAGGTTTACACACTAGGGTTGGGTCACAACCTTAGTGAAAATCCAGCTACTCATAATGGATATTGAAGAGAATAAAAAAAAAGAAGCTAATTAAACCCATAATGAAAGATTAAAATGAAGAAATCTAATGTTAATACACCAAAATAATGTAAAACTTCTTAAAGTAGTAAAAAGAAACGGCTACAACAGCTTTTAATGTTCAAACTTGACCTAATTTGGTGAAATATTTATACATGGCCAAAAATCGCTGCCTCTAGGGAGGTTCTGTGGCCGCACAATTCCATGTGCGATCCACAAATTTCTTCAGCTGGCAGGAAGGTGAGTTATACGACCGCACATTTCTGAACTGCGGTCGCGAGACAACTTCTGCGGACGCACAAATCTTCTACGGTCCGCACTTCACAAAGGCTCTAGGATTTGTTCTTCTTGCATATTCTCTGAACTTTGCATCTTTGTCAGTACAAGCCCAGTTCTGTGGCCGCACAATTCATGTGCGGTTCGCACATTGCTGAAAGTTCTGTTGGGTTTTTCTTCTTGGTTTGCAGCCGCATATGGAATTCTGCGGCCTGTAATTTCTTCTGCGGACCGCATATTTGTGCTTCTGCGCCCTTTATTTCCTTGTGCTTCAGAACACTTCTTTTTTTTTTGTCAGATTTTATCTCGGGAGACCAAACTTCCAGCATTCCTGTATTTGTACAATTTCCTTAGTTTCGGGAACACAATTCAATACTTTCGGAACAAAACAAAAGCTAAAAGGTGCTAATAAACAGTCCAAATCTCCACTTAGCAGTCTCCACCACCCTCTTCATCCTCGCCTCAACTATAAGGAGAGTCGCACCAGGCGCTGTCTTCAAGCTTAGAGAGGCCTTCCTTATTGTCATCTTCTGCATCAGACTGAGGCATGTTGAGGTCGTAATCGCAGACCAACCGGGCTTCACGAGCTTTAGCTCGAGCCTCATCCAAGTCTATCTCGTAGACGATGCCCGTCTGTCCAACTCCTGGACTACCTTTACTCGAGCCTCAGGATCCACTACTCATATTGCTCTCGTGGAATGGCTGAAAACTCAGAGTCATGAGAAGTGGAGGGTCATTCGAGCAGTCTATAATTCTCTCTCTCCGCACTAGAAATCTGCTCATGCAGCTCAGTGTTCTCCCTCTCCAACTCGCCAATCTACTCCTTAAGCCGAGCCTCTCTAGCATCACCTGTCGATTGAACCTTATCTTCGTCAGCACGGAGACTTCTATTTGCCATCTCATAAAGGGCAGCCCTTCTCCAAGCTTGTCTTCGGGAGGAATTTGCCTCCTCGATCAGCTGCTACTTACTAGCTACCTCCCCCCTGAGCCCATCCATTTCGAACTGGCGCTCATCTAACTAATCTTGTAATATGTCAACACAACTCTAAAGGTTGCGACACTAAGCTTCTATGCCCCTGCTCATCTCGTGCTCCTCATCTTTTCCCTTTAACGCCCAATTCGAGAGCACTGAGCCGCTCCATGGACGCGAGCAACTCTTCATATTTCTTCTTTAATTCCTTCCTCAGGGTGGTTTCGTCTCCGCCCTCACAGAGCCGCCTCTCCGCTACCTTGCACCTCCCTCGGTACTCCTCAAACTTTGTCCGCATTTTGTAATAGACCTGCTTCTGCCTCTTCTATCTCTGCAAACTCTCAATCTCCAGGATAATGGCCTGCACGTAAAAGAAAAAAGTTAAGTAAGGTAAGATTCAAAAGCGAGCCAAAGCAAAAAAAAAAAAAAAAAAAAAGAGAGAGAGAAAGGAAGGAAATAATTTAGCCGGAGAGCGAGGCCAGTAATGCTCTTGGAAAAAGTATTGTCACTCAGCTCCCCAAGGGTCTGATGCTCGACATCGGGGCAGAAGGGAGCAAATGCTTGAATCATATCCTCGATATTCTTACATAAGGCGTGATTCACTAGGATCATGATGGTCCTCAATCCCCCTATACTTTCACGTCGATCTGAGTCATCCCCCTATACTATCATCTCATGCTCTTCGGGGTCGAAATCAGAATCTGATTTATCATTAATAGGCTCAGCTCGCTCATCGCCCTGCTCAGCAGGCATCTTGCCTTTCCCCTTATCATCAAGAGAAGCTTTTTGAGCTAGTTCAGCGGACGGAGCCTCCTCGTGCCTGGGAAATACGAGATCTTCTTTAGAGGCCTCCATGGCGGCCTCGTTTCCTTCAGACCGCAAAGAAGCCGCGGCATCAGCTCTTCCTCCAGTCGAGGCACCTCTGATGCCACCCTAGCATCTCCTTCAGACAAGGTTGCCTCACCCTCTTGCACCTAGATCTCGGGTGAGACTTCAAATAAGTCAACCATCGCTAGTACACCAGCTCCCCTATCTACGACCCTCCTCTTTCGGGGCCTCAAGTCCATGCTGCGTGGTGAAACCTCCCCGTCTTCATCTTGGGAAGAGGCCGAAGGAAGAGCAGGCACGATGGTCAAACCGGAGGTAGGTGTAGAGGAGGCAACACCTCCTCCTAAAAGAAGGTATCGGCGCCAAGTTCCTCTTGACGACCTCCTTGGCAGGGCCTAGAAAGTGATTGCAAAAAAAAAAAAAAAAAAAGCACAATAAGACCAACGAAATCAAATACAACTCCATTTGAGAACAATGTACCAATGTTACCTTCCAAGGGAGAAGTCAGTTTATACTTCTGCCGAAACTAGACCAATCTCGGATCCCCACAGTACAAGGTAGGAACTGCCTGACCTAGTCGGTAAAATACGCCACCAATTGGAGGCTCCGAGCAGTAGCTGCAAGACAAGAAGGGTTAGCTCACAAGGTCAAAATTCACAATTGCATAAAGGAACGAAGACAAGAAAAAGCACTTACGGGCACAGTTCCAAGCCTCTGCGAAGTCCATGACATCTTCCACGATGAACTCGGTCTTAACAAAGAAGAAATCAAGCCAAAACTATCAACTGTCCATCTTGACGACCAGGGATTTGCTTAAACGGTAGAGAATGTTCAACGTCGTACCCCGATAGAAGTTGGGCATGAACGGGGGCACAAGATGCTGCAGAGTGATCTCGACTTTGGCCAGTACAGTATCTTGACTACCTTGTAAACCAAGGGCGCAAGTTGGGCCGGGCAGACCCGGTAATGGCGACAGAATTCCTCCACCAAAGGGGAAGAGGAAAAGAGTAGCTAATGATGAAGGGGTAGGCATAAAGTGTGCAGTACCCTGGACGGGGAGTATGCACTTCGTCATTGCCCACGGGTACGAGCTCCACTTGATCAGGAATGTCGTGCTACCGGAAAACCTCAGCCACCACCTCTAATTGTCATTGCCGCTCCGGTTTCGCATCAGGGTAACGAGGAATTATCTCCTCCACCGAGGGAAAAGTATCTGCTTTAACGACAACGGTGGCTTCTTCCCTGCAGACGGGGGCCGTAACCAATAATGGGGTGGTGGGAACCTCCTCATTTATACTAGGAGCATATCCACCACGAACGTCAGAAGGTAAGTTAGACATACTTGTGAGGTTTATAAAGTTTAGGAAGGAAAAGAGCTGAGAACATGAAAGAAAATTTCAGAGAGTGATGGGCAAGGAATGAAACGTCAGAGAAGATGAGGAAATCTTTAGCAGCGAAAATGAAGAAAGGATTCCAATAGCGGTGTTCATCCCCCCTTTTTATAGGAGGAACCTTGGGGTTTGGAGCGACTCATCATGATCGCAGCCGCAATCGAAATGGCAAAGGCAATCCGCAAGCTATGCGTGTTTCGACGTAACGCATCGGGAACAGACGTCATCATGATGCCTGATGTCACATCTTAGCCACGTCAGGTTCTCTCCAAAGGTCACTCGGGAAAATCAGAACGGCATGAAATCGAAATATGCGGCTCTCATAATGCCACATCGTCCGCCTGTGACAATGACCATGTTCATCACTATCCACTTATCCAGACCGTCCCTGAGGACGACCACGACAAGTGGAGGGACTAATTGTGTGGGCAAAAACTTCATTTTATTTGTTTGACTTAGTCAATGATAATAAAGCCTCGGATGGTAGTGACGTGTCAATATTACTCCAAAAGGTCGAGGTCAGATGCGAAAGACGAAGCAGTGCTGAGGTCGAAATGGCTTAGCAGAAGACAAGCACGAGGACGAGCATCTAACTTCGACACGAAGTGATGACCAGTTTTAGGATTTAGATTCCTAAGAGAATATTATATTGGATATTCCTTTCTATTGTACTATCTAGGTTTTGTGGCTCATGTGCTCTTATAAATAGAAAGAGAGGTAGATCATAAAGGGATTAGACCTTTGGTAAAGAAATTCATCAACATTCTCTGTACAAGATTCTCACTTTATTGAATAGAAACAAAGCTTGCATTTACACTTTCCTCATGTTATTCCTCTCCCCCGATCCAAGGAAGATTGGAAAAATAATTGTTTATCATCACCCATCATTGTCAGAAAACACTTCCAAGAATCCCATCCTTGTCGGGTGATCTTTATCTCGTATACTATTTAGAAGTCATTTATTGCTCTCTTTTATACTTCTAGATTTTTATTACTTCATTATTACCTAAAGGTGTTTTCTTTAGTGTTGCACTTTAACATACTTTCTGTAAAACATCAAACCTGTCCTTGAATATTGATATTATCCGTGACTAAACCTAATTTCCTATTAATTTAATTGTATAAAACCAAAATCTACTTTTTGGGTCATACATACTTCTCCAACATCATTTCAAACGGTATAATCAACTACAAGAGTTGAGATGGATAAGAAAGTCCACAAGATAACTCGGAAAAATGATAGAACATTGTTTGGTCAGCCTTAAAAAACTTTAACTATATTGTTCAAAGTAAAAAGTGAAATCCTAAGCACAATGACAAAGCAACCATAAGCAGCAGGTGTAAAGCCCAAATCTGGCATTCAGAAAAAGTTATGCTGCTAAGTTATCTGCTTCGCAAGGAAAACAAGCCATCAGTGTAAAGTCCACACCAACTCCATCATCCAAATCTTAGATTGTCTATTCTCTTGAAACACTCATTCTCCATATCTTATCACTCAAGACTCACATGATTTATATCCATTAAAGAAAGCTGGAGCAAAGTTTACTGGAGCCAATTTCAACCCGTTAGTTATGGGTCAATTTATTACATTCAGTTAAATGCATGCGAGATCTTCAAAAGATAATGTTTCTGCAAAAATTAAAAAATAATATAATTGTAAAAGAACAAATAAATATTTTCACTCTCTTGACTGGTTATGACAAAGATACAACATTGCTTGCCGACTCGTGCTAGCTGGAACAGGTTATACATTAGCTAGTATTAGATTTCATTGGAGTTTTCGACTAAAGTGGTCTTGTTTTAACATTTTACATTTATACCTCTGCTTACTTGTAGATTTTATGTTTCTGCTTGTAGCGACGGATAAACTAAAAGATCCACGGTTTGCTAAATAGAGGTAGATAAAAAATGACTATGAAAAGAAAACATCAAAGAAGCATTGAAGGTTAAATATAATATGTATCAATTGACACATGAAATCTTATATCACTCAAACTGATAATACTAAACCCACAAAGAAGAGAAAAAAATGAATATATAATGGTTTCCAGGATTAAATTTCAAAATAACCCTTTATATTCACAACAGAAAAGGGGCAATGGTGAAATTACCTAAAAATTGTTAGATGTTGTCCCGATTTTCTTGTCATATTTGGTTCTCCTATTTCTTGAAGGAATGACAAAATATTTACCATAATTGAGTTTTTCTTTTCTAAGGAAGAATTATAAATCTTTCATATTTGGCTAGTCTCTTTTCTTGGAGGAAAATTTTGGATTTCTATAAGTTGAGAATCCTTTCTTCTCATTCAATAGCATCCACAATGTAGCCATAGGGGGTTTTGAGAGTTTTGTTTGCCTTTATTACATAGCTGGACAAGTGTCAGTGTACCACTTGTGTTTGCCTCTTCGTGAGGGTGTTCTCTCGATATTTTGTACTTTCTTTTTATATAATGGATTGCTTATCTCCGCATGTGGACGTAGGTCGATTTACCGAGCGATGTTAAATGTTTGTGTCTCTTTTGGTATATTTCTCTTCTTTTTTTGTTTTTATCTGATTTATTATCGTTCAAGGTTTGCTTTACTATCTTCTGTACGACACATGATTATTTCGATCCTGACAAGTGGTATCAGAGCGAGGTTCAAGACAAGTTTATCTTTGCGGGTTTAGTTCTAGCCGCAACCTATTTGACGGTAATCAAAATTTGTGTGAGAAATTTGATCGCAGTGCTATTCATGTTGAGACAAACTTTGTGGTGAAGATTTGGAGATGCGACCTGTTGAAGGTTATGTGAAGAAGGTTGATCAAATTTATTTTGTCAAAAAATTCAGGCTAAGGGGGAGAATTGTTAAATGTTGTCCTGATTTTCTTATCATATTTGGTTCTCCTATTTCTTGAATGAATAGCAATATATTTACCATAATTGAGTTTTCTTTTCTTAAAAGGAACTATAAATCTCCCATATTTGGCTAGTCTCTTTTCTTGGAGGAAAATGTTTGGGCTTCTATAAATTGAGGATCCTTCCTTCTCGTTCAGTAGCATCCACAATGTACCCATAGGGGTCTTGAGAGTCTTGTTCATGGGGAGAACTTTCCTGGACAAATGTTAGTGTATCACTTGTGTTTGCCTCTTTTTGAGGTTGTTATCTCGATATTTTGTAATCTCTTTTATATAGTGTATTGTTCATCTCCGCTTGTAGACGTAAGTCAATTGACTGAATCACATTAAATGTTTGTGTCTCTTTTGATATACTTCTCTTTTGTTATTTGATTTATCGCCGTTCAAGATTTGCTTACTAGCTTTCACATGACACCTGATTATTTCGATTCTGACAAAAACCAACTTCATGAAAGGTGTTTCTTCTACTTCTACTGTAGCATTATCTTGAGAGAACAATTGTTCATGCTATTGTAATACTTCAATATAGTATTGAGGCGAATTCATAATTTAAAGTTTAAGGGTTCCTATAACAATCTCAAAAGTTAATAACTAGGTTCACAATTTATTAACTCGGTTCAAATATTTATTACTAATATTTAATAACTTTTTGATACATATCCAAGGACTAGGCAAAAGTTACTTGATTGTCGGGATCCCGCATGTTACGCTCTAGATCTGTCGCTGAATATAGTAGTAATTGTCAAGAGTTAATAGGTATTGACTTCTCATGTGAGTATTTTGCTAGCTCAGGTTGTTAACAGTAGTAATTGCTTGAACCAAAAGCATCAAAAATTCATTCAGATTTCGCTGACGAACGTTAAATGGTCACACAAAACTTTACACAAACATTTCCCTTTCCGTATAAATTACAAATGTGATTAATCCTAATGAAAAATGAGTTAATTCACAAACAATATTTGTTTGTCGCAATAAAGGACACTTATATCATCACCAGAGCCATAAACATTAGAGCAGGAAGAGGGGTGCCCTTTTTCAACATGTTCGTACTTCGTAACAATTTGCAGAAATAACAGAACTTTGATCAAATTCAACTATCCACTAGATCTCACTACTCCAGACAAATATCGCCTCTTGTTGTAGGGTGATAAAACGAGATTTCCGTGCAATTAAACTTCCCCTTTCTGACTTCTATCCACTTTTGTCCATACCAAGAAACCCCGAAAAAGTAGTAAACTCTTCTTGCTTAATGTGGCTCAACTTTAGAACCAATACTCAACGTCAACAACCGACGAAAATTAAAAATAAAAGATCAATCAATCAAAATGAGAGTACGTTCATTAGCGGCAGCTTATTTTCATGTTAGTAGATTTTATTACGAAATAACTTCAATATTTTTTCACCCACTATCCAATCACTTCATCCACTCATTGATGCATTCAATATTCACAGACTGGAATGAAGTTAGTTAACACATTGAGATGTCAATTTGTATGACATCCTAACTACCTGATAATGGAACATAATGTTTGATATCTAAGCCTAAAAAAGGGCACCGAGTGCATGAAGTATCGTGCGTGAGAGAAGGACCTATCCTAGCTAACACAAGTATCAAAAGACTAATTTTCGAACCGTTGACCTCTTGGTCATACCGAGACAATTTTATTGTTGCTCCAAAACTCACCTTCATATAATATCTTAGCTAATAAGCATTATTACTTTAGAAAGAAAAAAGCTAAGTCGGGGAAGAAGAATGAGAATATTCATGACAGATAAAGCAAGAGGGTAAAATTTTCCCGTCCATGTTTAACCAGAATCCCCTCATCAAATGGCTTCGACATAACACGATAAGAACAACAATCATAAATCAATCCTAACATGAATGTCTTCTATATTATTGTAAATGTAATAGTTCAACCAAAGTAGTTGAATACATCCCAAAGACCACATAGCTCGTTGATGACAGACCATTTTTTGGTTAATAAAAAAGTTTAACTAATTTACTCTAAGCACAAGGTCGAACAGTATGGCTGACGAGACAACGATAAATAGCAGGCGAAGACATTAGGCGCCTAGCTATCGACTTCCCAAGGACAATAAGCCATCAGTGTAGAGTAATGGCACGGGGTTTAATTGAACACATAACTTTCAACGCGGAGCATAAATTTATGTGTAAAAATTCATTAAAATTACAACAAATGATTGGTCTGAATCCATAAGTTAAAAATATAATAGGTTCAATACAAAGAGTCTTAAAGGTTGAACCCATAAAATTTAAATCTTGAATGTGATGTCTGGTATAAACCACAGACCAGCTCCATTTTACTGACCTTACCTTGCCTATTCTCGTGAAGCTCTTGTTGTCCTTATCATACCACTCAAGACTCTCATAATCATCATCCATTAGAATTTTCCTTGTCATCCAGAATATTGATAAACCCCAAGTCAAGGTTAAACCCGGCTAGGACAACAGTGTACTCCTTGACCCACGTACAACTCTTCGAATCCTTCAACACCCAAATATCCATGGTAGATATATCTTCAGGTGAACAAAACAACCACAACATCCCCTTCAATTCCGCCAAAGTATCCTTTGGTGGCATCACTGTGCCAAAGTCCTCTTTTTCCAAATCAAATGGAATGATTGCTTCAATGCTATCATACTTGTCCCCGTATAGAATCCAATAAAAAGTATTTTCAACAAGAACACCTCACCAGCTTAGCATATACGGGCATTTTGCATCAACAACCTTCCAAGAATGATCTTTCAAACAACAACCATCAGTCCACCTCATGACTTCACACATAGAACCATTATTAATAAAACGAGAATTAACCAATACATACTCATCCCTGTCCTTTACATATCCAAACGCTGTACCGTTCAAAGTAGTACAACAATTAGTAGGAGTATTAGGTAACTTAACCAACTCTCGAGTACTTGGGTTACATACGTAAAACGCTTTGTATTTGGAAAGAAAGCAAATCAACTCCCACTTAGAAGGCATGAAAGTAACGTAACCATCCACAGTGAATGTAAAGTCAAAGTTATGATTCCCATTAAAATCTAGTGATGACATACTTTAGTAGTAGAAGTACCGTAACAGTATTTTTTTTTGGAGGAAAAGCAAACTGGGTTTAAGAGATGAACGTGTGATGGGTCCATCCCATGTGAAAGGAAGACAACTTCCTTTGGCAAAGTCTGCACCGTCCAAATCTAAGTTTGTCAAACAAATATTTGTGTGGCAAGGAAAGTCAAAAAGGGAAGGAAGATATTGGTTCACTATTTTTTGATGTCACTCATAACATCTTTGAGAAGTTCTTCACTTCTATAGATAAGGAGTATTCCTTCATTTGTAAAACACATCAAAAATAAGAGAGAAATATTAGAGCTGTGAGAGTAATCCACATACTAATTTATAGTCTGTAAAAAAATAGAGTGGGAGTAATATTAGTGAGATATTTAAAATAAAGAGTGTCATTTTTTTGAGTCGTAGTAGTCTTTTGACACTACACAGTTGTAATATTATAGTGGTATTATATTGCTCCTCTTGGGTATTATATTTTACCCCGTTAAAAGATTTGGTGTTATTGTTACTCTTTTGTGTTATTATTATTTACTGTGGATATTATTCATGGGCGGGATATATTTATTTTCCCAACAATGTGGTATCTGACCCATGGCAAATAATAGTACGCTCTCTTTCCAGTACCCCCGTCTCACAAAAGATAATTATGAGAAATGGTGTATACGTATGAAAGCCATTCTTGGCTCCCAGGATGTGTGGGAAATCGTAGATAGGGGGTATGCAAAACCCGATAATGAGGAACTCTATCTCAAAATGAAAAAGATGTCTTGGCAAAGACAAGGAAGAAGGATCAATAAGCCCTCACGCTCATCCACCAATATTTGGATAATGCAATGTTTGAGAAGGCAGCAGATGCTACCACCTCAAAGGAAGCTTGGGAGATATTACCAAATTCTCTTCAATGAATTGACAAGGTGAGGAAGGTAAAACTTCAAACTCTAAGGGCTGACTTTGATGTTTTAAAAATGAATAAATCCGAATGTATTTCGGATTATTGTTCAAAAGTGAAGGTTGTTGTAAAATAACTACGAAGATATAGGGAGGACATAGAAAATGTCCATGAGGTAAAAACGATCCTTCACACTTTAACGCCTAAATTTGATTTTGTGGTGTATGCTATTGAGGAGTCTAAAGATTTAGACTCTATGATGGTAGAGCAATTGGAGGGTTCTTTACAGGCCCACGAAGAAAAGATCAAAAGGAGACAAGAAGTGCCACTGGAGCAACTTCTTAAAACTCAGGCATCCTTTAAGGACCATGGAGGTAAAAAGAGTTATCGAGAAAACGAACGAGGACAAGGCCGTGGCGGTCATGGAAGAGGAAGAAGTAATGGTAACAACTTCAACAATGAAGTTAAAATCCACCAAACATTCAGAGGTCGTGCTCGTGGACATAGAGGAGGAAGAGGACGTGGCTACTACCAAGAAAATAATGGATAAAGGTATGACAAATCAAAAATTAAGTGTTATAATTGTCATAAATTTGGCCATTACTCTTGGGAATGTCGTAAAAATGTTGAAGAAAAGGCTAACCTTGTTGATGACAACAAAAAAAAGAAGAAGAATATGAGTCAACGTTGTTGATGGCACTCATGGAAGAAAACGGGGATGATTGTAGCTCGTGGTATTTGGAGAATGGAGCAAGCAATCATATGTGTGGATGCAAAGAGAATTTTGTGGAGATCAATAAAACGGTGAGAGGTAATGTGTCCTTTGGAGATACCTCAAAGATTCAAATCGAAGGGATAGGTACGATTCTAATTTCCTGTAAAGATGGTAGTCACAAGCTAATTCAAGATGTTTATTATGTGCCAAAATTAAAAAGTAATATTTTGAGTTTGGGCCAACTTTTTGAAAAGGAATATGACATCCACATGAAAAATATGCATCTTTGGCTTAGAGATTCAAGTGGAATTCTAATTGTTAAAGTGCATATGGCAAATAATAGATTATTTTCTCTAAATCTTAAAACAATTGAAGCAAAGTGTTTGAAGGCTAATATGCAAGATGATTCATGGTGTTTCCATCATGTGATTTGGGAACTTGAATTTTGAAGCGCTCAAATCAATGGGAGTAAAGAACATGGTGCATGGGATATCATCAATCAACTATCCCAATCAATTGTGTGAAGCTTGTCTTCATGAAAAACATGCAAAGAAGAGTTTTTCGAAGAAGTCCATGTCAAGAGCAACCGTGCCACTCCAACTTGTTCACACTGATATCTGTGGACCAATCAATCCACCTTCTTTTGGTAAAAGTAAATATTTTTTTCTCTTCATTAATGACTTTAGTAGAAAGACTTGGGTTTATATCTTGAACCAAAAATCTGAAGCTTTTACTGCTTTTAAAAATTTCAAAGTACTTGTGAAAAAAGAAAGTGACTGAAATAAAAGTTTTAAGGTCTGATAGAGGAGGCGAATTTGCTTCAAAAGAAGTTAATGACTTTTGTCAGTCTCATGGAATTCGTTGCCCTCTAACCGTACCTTATTCACCCCAACAAAATGGAGTAACAAAGAGAAAGAATCAAACTTTCTTAATATGGCTAGATGTATGTTAAAAGCTAAAAGCATGCCCAAGGAATTTTAGGCAGAAGCTGTATCTTGTGCAGTTTATTTGAACAACAGGTCTCCAACAACAAATGTTAGAGATTAAACTCCTCAAGAAGCATGGAGTGGGAGAAAGCCAAGTGCCAAGTACTTGAAAATCTTTGGGAGCATAGCCTATGCTCATGTGCCACATCAAAGGATTGACGATCGAAGTGTCAAGCATGTGTTTGCTGGCTATGATACGAGTTCAACAGGCTACAAGCTATACAACCCAAGTAGCGGCAAGATGGTGGTGTGTCGTGATGTTGAATTTGATGAAGAATTGCCATGAAATTGGGAATCTTAGGAAGAAACTTCAAATGATTTTCTTCCATACTTTGGTGATGAAGAAGAACCACAGACCGTGGAACTTGTGCAGGATACAACTTTACCTCCTTCTCCAACCAATGTTGCATCTCCTTCTTCTCAACAAAGTTCAAATGAGCAACCGCAAAAGACAAGGAGCATTCAAGAGCTCTATGATGCCACAGAAGAAGATACTAATTTTGATTTTTTATATTGTCTCTTTGATTATAGTGAACCAATGAACTTTGATGAAGCTGTTACAGATAAAAGGTGGAGATAAGCCATGGAGGAGGAGATAGAGTCAATAGAGAAGAACAACACTTGAGAGTTAACAACTCTTCCCAGGGGTCATCGTGCAATTGGAGTAAAATGGGTATACAAGACAAAAGAGAATGCTGATGAAGACGTGGAGAGATACAAGACATGACTTGTGGCTATAGTCTACAAGCAAAGGCAAGGAATTGACTATGAAGAAGTCCATACACCTGTTTCCCGCATGGAGACGATTCGTTTGCTGATCTTTTTGGCGGTGCAAATGAAGTGGAAGATCTATCAACTAGACGTCAAGTCAGCCTTTCTGAATGGCTATCTTGAAGAAGAAGTCTATGTTGAACAACCATTGGGCTTCGTGGTCAAAAACCATGAAGATAAAGTGTTGAATTTGAACAAAGCTTTATACAGATTGAAGCAAGCCCCACGAGCATGGAATAGTTGCATCGACAAATATTTTCAAGAAAATAGGTTTACTCGTTATCTCCATGAATGTGCTCTTAACCTTAAAGTTCATACTAATAGAGATATCTTGCTTGTTTGTCTTTATGTTGATGATCTTATCTTCACGGGTAATAACCCAAGTTTGTTTGAAGCTTTTAAGAAAGATATGTCTCGTGAGTTCGAGATGACAGACGTAGGATTCATGTCATATTACTGAGCCTAGAAGTGAAGTAGATGGAGGATGAAATTTTTATCTCTCAAGAAGGCTATACAAAAGTGTCACGACCCAAGCCGGAGGGCCATGACTGGCACTCGGGCCATACCTGCCGAGCACCAATGCACATTTTATCTAACCTTTCTTATTATCTATAAGGGCCAATGAGATCAGTATAAATGGTAGGCATGAATCCTAAACAACCAACAATGACAGATAATGGCATGAACATATATATCATGAGCCGACAAGGCTGTCATGAAGATACGTATCAGGTACGAGCGGACAAGCTGCCATGAGAGACTATACAACAAAAATTAGTCGACAAGGCAATACAAACTATACATGAGTCGACACCTGTCTATGAGCCTCTAAAGGAATATAAGTGCTAAAACATTGCCGGAAAAGGGCCCTGACATACCCATAACGCCTATAACAAAAATGCATACCAAGACCACGGCAAGTCCGGAGAAGGGATCTCGCCAATAACCGCTGAACTGTGCAGCCTACTATGGTGGGGGACCTTCGCCTACTTGTCTATCAGGACCTGCGGCACGACATGCAGCGTCCACAAATAAAAGGACGTCTGTACGAATAAAGTACTGAGTATGTAAGGCAGGAAAGCATAAGTAAGAACAATAATGTAAATAGGGATAAAGAATATACAACCTGTAATATCTAGGTACCTCTGAGGACTACTGACATGAATGAATGATGCATATATATATATATATATATATATATATATATATATATATATATACACACATAAACTTTTAAAACATACGCCTCTGTGGGCATCATTATCATCATATTGCACCCGGCCTTAATAGGCGCGGTAAAAACGTACCCGGCCGTCATAAGGCTCGGTAAAATCGTACCCGACCACGTGGAGCTCGGTAAAATCCAACTGATCTGTGGTTGAACAATAGGTGCCGTACCCGGCCGACTATAGCGCGGCTCGGTAGAGTAAAGTAGATACATATATATGATGTGTGTTGGACTCACTGGAATCACATTTTGAACTTTGCGGAGTGACGTAAGGTCGGTATCCTCCGTACACGTTATTAGGACTAAATCCTCATCAAGAATCTTATAAGAATCAGAAAGTACCAATAATATTGATAACATAAGAATAAGAAAAGTAACATCAACATCAATAGTTCCATAAGAAGGGAAACAATGTAAGTACTGCTAGCCTCTAAGAGTGGAGTATCTTTGGAAGCTCGTTCAATATAGTACGCACAATCGAAGTCGTGCAAAAGAAGGAAAGGGATAGCCTCACATACCTTGTATATACTTCCCAATCTTAAGCTATGAAAATGACATGATTCCTTAGTCTACAATAAGAGAAATGACACTATCGTTATCGTTTAAGCGTCGTAACTATTATGTATCAACCGTAACCTATTTTTCGATGAAACTGACAGCACCTCCTCTACTTATATGAATTCTCACAAGTTAAAACAATCACCAAAAAGTCCAAACAATGTCAATAATAATCATATTGAGCCTCCCAAAACAGTCCACCAACCAATAACATTACTAGCAAGCCTTTCGACATATATCTCACAAGTTCTAGCTTCAACGACTTAGCCGTAACTTGGATAATCTTAAATACATGTAGGGTAAGAGGTTCTTTACCTTTAAACAGAAATAAAAACTCCAATTTGACCTTAATTGACCACGAAATATGCCTCCAATGCTGCCACAAGAACAAGGAAGCGAAGCTAGCAATCAATTAGGGTTTTTCGGTACTAGAATCACTTTCGAAGACTTGAAATCACTTAGGTTTGATATTAAAACTTGAGGGAGTATTTTACACAACACAAATCACTTAAAAAACCTCCCACAAGAGCTGGAACAACACAAAAATCAGCAATAACAAGAAGAACAAGAAACTTATTAGCGCCACGGGATTCCCGACACTTGATTTGTGTTGTTTGCCCTTTGTTTTAGTCTTGGATCATGAGAGAACCTTGAGAGGGTGTTATTAGGGTTCTGATTTCTGCATATACTAAAAAATAATGACTTAAAACGGGGATTAGGCGTGTTATATATATCCATATGTCTTAACCACCTATGTGGGCTCGATAGAGAGCTGCTTAGCGCGGTCTCGCGAAAACGCGAATGTCGCTCACCTCGTAGATCGTATCAACAAACGGTTTAATGCATTAGAAACTAGACTCATAGATCTTTCATTTGTTGGGTAGATAATCCCATAATTCCAAGTAAATTGGGAGAAAAGTATAGTGACATTTGACCTAAAGTATAAGTAAAATTATGAACGTAAGTTGCGACAACTTTTGTCGACTTTTGTTTCATAACTCATTTGACTCAAAACTTATGAAACGGATATTATATGATTCAAATACCTTAAAACACGACCTCTTGGTAATATTAATCACCTCTAGATTTACCCGAAAATACGAGTTACAACATTCTTGATTCTTTTAACTTCTAGTACTTGTTAACCACTCTTATACACCCTTGTATCATTTAAGACCAATAGGACTAAATTCTTATCATCTCAAAGATAATCTCTTCTTGGACCTATGTAGACTAACTTACGGCGTAAGCTAATGTATGCAAATATGGGTTGTAACACCCTCCCCCCTTTAGGAACATTGGTCCTTGAATGTAATGGTTTTCGGGGAGTCTAACTCATTGTGGATTTCTAACGGAAATTTCCGGCTGAGTTTCCTCTATAAAATGGACGCTAGCCAAACTTGCAAGAAGTTAAACCCAACCTATGGCCTTACAAGTCTATACAAAGCATTATAGATATGTACACTATCTGCATATCACCATTTTGTATTAAGAAAGAGTATTCTCAAGTTATTGCTTACCTCATAGAGACGTTTCTCCTTCTAATGCATCTTGCGTCCCCCCGGCATCCTCGTTATCTTCATTCTAGAATAGGTAAGGGTATTTAAACTTCATCTCATCTTCTACTTCCCATGTCATTTCTTTCGTATTATTGTTCATCCATAATACTTTAATGGAAGCTACATTCTTTGTTCCCAGCTTGCGGCCTTGTCGATCTAATGTAGCCACTGGCATTTGTTCATATGATAGATCCTTTGTAACTTGTACATCTTTGATAGGGACGACCCGAGAAGGGTCTCCAATACATTTCCTCAACATAGATACATGAAATACCGGGTGGAAAAATTCCAATTCAGATGGAAACCTATCCAATTCGTCAAAGAATTTTGTATGACCCGATATACCGCAGATTCAGTTAACCCTTCATCCCAAAACGCATAACACCATTCATCGGCAAGATCTTCAGGAAAACCCAATCACCAACCTCAAATTCCAAGTCACGACGTCGGACATCGAAATAAGATTTTTGCTTGCTTTGTGCCGCCTTCAGTCGCTCTTGTATCACTTTCACCTTCTCAATGTCTTGGTGAATCAAATATGGCCCGTACAATTCCGTCACACCGACTTTGAACCATCCGACTAGTGATCTACATCTCTTCCCGTATAGTGCTCGTACGGGGCCATTTTAATATTGGAATGGTAGCTATTATTGTAGGTGAATTCTATGAGTGCCAGATGATCATCCCAGTTCCCCTTGAAATCTAGAATACATGCTCGTAGCATATCTTCAAGTGTATGAATGGTATGTTCAGCCTATCCGTTAGCCTGCGGATGGAATGTCGTGTTGAGATTCACTTGTGTGCCTAAACCCTTCTAAAAAAACCTTCAAAAGTTAGCCGTAAATGGAGCTCCTCAGTTTGATATAATAGATAATGGCACACTATGAAGCCTAACAATCTCCTTGATACACAATTTCGCATAATCTTCAGCTGTGTAAGTTGTCTTAACTGGCAGAAAATGGGCATATTTTGTAAGTTGATCAACTATCTCCCAGATGGAGTCAAACTTATGATAAGAGCGAGGTAACCCAACAATGAAGTCCATATTAATCACCTCCCATTTCCAGGCCGGAATTTCTATATTTTGAATCAATCCACCGAGTTTCTAATCCTCAATCTTTACTTGTTGACAATTAGGGCACTGAGCTACAAATTCTGCAATAGACTTCTTCATGTTATCCCACAAATATTGCTCCTTAATGTCATGATACATCTATGTTGAATCGCGATGGATGGAATATCGGGACTGATGAATCTCAATCATAATTTTCTCTCGCAACCCTGCTATATTAGGCACACATAATTGGCCCTGGTATCTTAGTGCCTGATACGCTCAAATTACACCTTAACAAATAGTGTAAGCGGTCGATGTCAAATATAATAACCCAACAAGGTTGGGGTCGAATCCCACAGGGAATAGGTGTGAAACATTTACTTGATTAGCGTATTACTCAACTACAATCGTAATTCTATCAGGTAATCGTAATAGAAGTATGAATTGAATTTATACTTAAATAAAGTTTAATTGCAATATTGAGAATGTGAATAATATGATTAAGGAAACCAAGGTTGTGTCCCCCTTTATGAAGTATAATGCTATCGATGTCAATATGATGTATTTCCAACGGAAGAATCTTTTGATATGCAATTGATGTCTAATTGACTACCCAATATTTTTCAATAGTTGGGTAATATTTCCTCTTTATGATTTTTCCAAATACAAAAGAATTGTGATTAAGAACAATCAATTTATGCCAAATTAAAACCCACTTATTCTTAAGCGATTTTATTAAACAAAGTTTAAAGACTTGAGTCTTTGATATTTACTTCTACCAAATTCTACCCCGCTTTCCCAAGCAAAGATAGAATTTAATGGCGTTTGTTAATGTTTACAACTACCAACAATTGTTCAAAGAATGAGAAGTAAACAAATATCAATCAACCGTTGAATATATATTCAATATCAAACACCTAATAACATCACACCCATTTAGGGTTCACAACCTTAGTGTTTACGATTAGCTACTTATACTAAAATCTGAAATTGAAAGAATACTAATTGTCATAGTGGTTACAAAGTAGAAGATAATTGACCCAAAAGCTTCCAAGAAATAAGAGTATTCAAGCCTTGTACTTTCTCTTCTAAATTCTGACAAGATAGTCCCCACAAAATCCTAATAGACCTATTTATAGAGGCCCAAAAATCGAGGCGACCGCATTTCTTTCGCATAACAGAAATGTGGTCCACAATTCTAAAACGTCTGTCACAGATTTCAACCCTAGGTTTTGCCTTCATAGCATTCATGATTCGCGGTCCGCATTGAAGAAATGCGACCGCATTTTGCATCGCAATTCCATCATACAGTAGACTTCATACTTGATCTGCGGCTGATTCTGCAGTTCGCAGACCAGTTATGCGATCGCAGATGCGATCACATTTCTGACTCTGAACTTCAACCAAAACTCTGCTTATGTCTGCGATCTCCATGTGCATTTCTGCGACTCGCATACCAGTTATGCGATCGCATATGTGACCGCATTCTTGACATGAATGTTTTCCCAGAAGTCTGTCTTGTTTTGCGATTTTGACGTGAAGTATGCGGCTCGCATGTGATGTTTGCGATAGCATATTCACCTATGCGATGCTTTTCTGCTCTTTTCTTGTCTTTAGTTGGCTTTTTGAGCTCTTTTCCATGCTCTAAGGTCCTTGCACTTCATATACTACAAAAACACTAAAATTACATAAGTACCGAGAGAAATTGCATGTAAAACAAGTCAAAATCTAAGCAAGTAGTATCAAAATGTGCCGAAATTCTCAGGCACATCAGTACCCCATCTCCTTCTATCTCGAAAGCCGTAATTTTACACTGATGAACACTCTCTCTCAATTGTACCAAGGTAGGATTTTCATATTGCCGTGCTTTTACCTCGGTTACCAAAGATGATTCTGACGTATTCTGTATAGTAACACCTCCGTCATTAGAGTCTAACAATCTGATTCTCATATTGGCTAGCTGATGAAGCTCTTTAGTCAACCCCTGTCTACTTGCCTCAATGTGTACTAAGCTTCCCATTGACTTACGACTGAGAGCATCTGCCACAACATTGGCTTTACCGGGATGGTACAATATCTCGACATCGTAATCTTTCAGTAATTCAAGCCACCTACGCTGCCTCATATTCAACTCCTTCTGCTTGAAGATGTATTGTAAACTTTTGTGATCTGTGTAGATGTCAACATGGACACCGTATAAGTAGTGCCACCAAATCTTCCAAGCATATATTACTGCCGCCAATTCCAAATTGTGAGTCGGTTAATTATTTTCATGCTTCTTCAATTGTCTTGATGCATAAGCAATCACCTTCCCACGTTGTATCAATACACACCCCAAACCTATATTTGAGGCATCACAATAAATCACATAACCTTCGGTTCCTTCTGAAGAGTGAGCACTGGTGCAGATGTCAATCAATTCTTTAGCTCCTGAAAACTACGTTCACAAGCGTCAGACGACTGGAACTTGGTAGCTTTCTGTGTTAACTTAGTCAATGGTGCTGACATAGAGGAAAACCCTTCTACAAATCGCCTATAATATTCTGCTAGTCCCAGGAAGCTGCGGACTTCTGACGGTGTTGTAGGTCTTGGCCAACTCTTCACTGCATCGATCTTCTGAGTGTCAACACTAATACCTTCGTCAGATATCACATGGCCAAGGAATGCTACTTAGTTTAGCCAGAATTCACATTTGGAGAGCTTAGCATATAAGTTACGATCCTGAAGGGTCTGTAATACTATCCGCAAGTGGCCTGCATGTTCCGCCTCCGAACGAGAATACACCAGAATGTCATCAATGAACACGATCACGAACACATCAAGATAGGGCTTGAATACACTATTCATGAGATTCATAAAAGCTGCTGGGGTGTTTGTTAGCCCGAAAGACATCACCAAGAACTCAAAATGCTCATATGTTGTCCGGAAGGCTGTTTTTGGAATATTCTTCTCCTTGACCCTCACCTGATGATGCCCTGAACGTAAGTCGATCTTGGAAAAATACTTGGCACCCTGGAGTTGGTCAAACAGGTCGTCAATCCTTAGAAGTGGATATTTGTTCTTTATAGTAAACTTATTCAACTGTCAGTAACCGATACACATCCTTAACGACCCGTCTTTCTTTCGCACGAACAAGACTGGCGCATCCCAAGGTGAAGTGCTAGGCCTAATGAAGCCCTTATCCAGCAAGTCCTTCAATTGCACCTTCAACTCTCGCAACTCTGTCGGGGCCATCTTGTATGGAGGGACAGAGATCGGTTGAGTGTCAGGAAACACATCAATGCTAAACTCAATCTCCCTTTCAGGAGGAAGACTTGGGAGTTTATCTGGGAAAACATCTGGAAATTTACTGACCACGGGGATTTATTATAGAGTAGGCGGCTTCGCCTCCGCATCCCTAATGCGAACGAGATAATAAATATAACCCTTTGAGATCATCTTCCTTGCCTTAAGATAGGAAATAAACATACCTTTCGGCGTAGCAATGTTCCCCTTCCATTCGATGATGGATTCATCAGGAAACTGAAACCTAACCATCTTCATACAATAATCAACATTTGCATAGCATGAGGCCAACCAGTCCATTGCCATTATCACATCGAAATCAACCATTTCTAACTCAAGTAAATTTGCCGAGGTTTGACGACTACAAATCATCACTGTACAACCTCTATATACCCTTCTAGTAATCACTGATTCTCTTATCGGAGTAGATACCGCAAGTGGTTTACTTATTAATTCAAGTTTGACGCCAAACTTGTTAGCCACAAAAGGTGTAAATATGATAATGAAGATCCCGGATCAATCAACGCATATACATCATAAGAAAACACAGACAATATACCTGTAACAACATCCAGAGATGACTCGAGATCCTGTCAACCTACCAGAGCATATGTTCAATTTTGAGTACCACTCTAACTCAGCAATGCACCTCTACCTCTACCACGACCTGTCCACTGTTGAAAACCCCGTGCTAGAGGTTGAACTGATGAGGAAGAACCAGACAAAGATCCAGTCGGCTGAGCCATACCACCACCTCCTCTGTTAGGACAATCCCGCCTCATATGGCCAGGCTGTCCGCAAGAATAGCATGCATCGGAACCTCGACGGTACAGTCCAAAGTGGTTCTTGATGCACTGATCACAACGAGGTGTTGGGGGTATCGTCTGACTAGTATCCCTATGATATTGTGAGCCCGATGCCTGCGAACTCTGACATGAACTAGAATAGGTAAATCGATCATATTGAGGCCTCTGAAAGTGCGGAGGAGCACTAGCTACAGGTGGCGCCAAACTCCTCGAAGACTGGAGCCTGACACTACCTATGAAGTCACCAGAATACCCTGCAAATCTCGCCCTCTTATGCTGGCCCCTATCCTGCTCCCTGTCTTCTCTTTACTGGCGCTTACAATCCTCTAGTGTCTGGGCATAAGCCTGAATACGGGAAATATCCATGCCCTCTATCAAGGAGGCTGTCGTGCACTCATTTATCAGATATGTTCCCAATTCGTTCACGAACAGGTGCACCCTATCGCTCATCTCGATATGGGGAGCATACCTTACTAAAGAATCAAACTGCATACTATACTCTTGCACACTCATATTACCCTGTCGAAGGTTCAAGAACTTATCAGCTCTAGCTCGACGTATCTCAACTGGCAAGTAGTGACGAAGAAAGGCCTCAAAAATTCCTTCCACACAGGTGGAGGAGCGTTCGGACCCCTGAATCTTTCCCAACTATCATATCAGAAAACTACTAAATCCCGTAACCGATAAGAAGCCAACTCTACTACCTCCGTATCACTAGTGTGCATAACTCGCAGTGTACGATGAACCTGATTAATAAAAGGTTGATCAGGTCTGCAGATCCTCCTTGGGGTCTGACTTGGTAAACACTGGAGGATCCAGATTAATAAAATCACAAACTCTTGCACTAACCGGTCTATCAGCAGCATCGGTATTCTGCCTCTAAGCCTGAGTAGCTACCAAGCTAGTCAACAACTATACCGCACTCCACATATCCTGGTCTGCAGTACCAGATGGAGGAACTGGAGATGCTGGGTGCCTTCTAATATCCTCTGGAGGAGAAAGAATAAATGAGGTCTGAGACGACATCTCACTTTGAGGCACACTTTGGCCTACTCTGGCGGGAGGCACCTGACTGGTACCCTCTCCAATAGCTGTATCAAGGCATCTACTAATCACTTGCTTCCTAGTCGTGGGCATCGCTGAAAAGAACATGGTGAATATTAGAGATGAATACTTACAACTCAGCTCTGCGCACAATCTAGATTCAGGAAAAAGGTAACAACCCCAAATGTCATGCGGCCTGCTGATTATAAATGTGGCGCGCAACACATCCATAATCAACACTCTACTAGAAACGGCTCATAGACAACCCCTAGGACAGACTTGCTCTGATATCACGTTTGTCACGACCCAAGCCGGAGGGCCATGACTAGCACCCGGGCCATACCTGCCGAGCACCAATGCACATTTTATCTAACTTTTCTTATTATCTAATAAAGGCCAATGAGATTAGTATAATGGTAGACATGAATCGTAAACAACCAACAATGACAGATAATGGCATTAACATATATATCATGATCCGACAAGGCTGTCATAAAGCTATGTATAAGGTACGAGATGACAAGCTGCCATGAGAGACTATACAACAAAAATTAGTCGACAAGGCAATCCAAACTATACATGAGTCGGCACCTGTCTATGAGCCTCTAAAGGAACATAAGTGCTGCAACATTGCCGAAACAGGGCCCCGATATACCCATAACACCTATAACAAAAATGCATACCAAGACCACAGCAAGTACGGAGAAGGGATCTCGCCAATAACCGGTGAACTGGGCAGCCTACTATGGTGGGGGAGCATCACCTACCTGTCTATCAGGACCTACAGCACGACATGCAGCGTCCACAAATAAAAGGACGTCAGTACGAATAAAGTACTGAGTATGTAAGGCATGAAAGCATAAGTAAGAACAATATTGTAAAAAGGGATAGAAAATACAACGTGTATCATCTAGGTACGTCTGAGGGCTACTGACACGAATGCATGATGCATATATATATATACACACACACACACACACAAAAACTTTTAAAATATACGCCTCTGTGGCATCATTATCATCATATCATACCCGGCCCTAATAGGCTCGATTAAAACGTACCCGGTCGTCATAAGGCTCGGTAAAATCGTACCCGACCACGTGGAGCTCGGTAAAATCCAACTGATCTGTGGTTGAACAATAGGTGCCGTTCCCGGCCGACTATAGCGCGGCTCGTTAGAGTAAAGTAGATACATATATATGATGTGTGTTGGACTCACTGGAATCACATTTTGAACTTTTCGGAGTGACGTAAGGTCGGTATCCTCCGTACACGTTATTAGGACTAAATCCTCATCAAGAATCTTATAAGAATCAGAAAGTACCAATAATATTGATAACATAAGAATAAGAAAAGTAACATCAACATCAATCGTTCCATAAGAAGGGAAACAATGTAAGTACTGCTAGCCTCTAAGAGTGGAGTATCTTTGGAAGCTCGTTCAATATAGTACGCACAATCGAAGTCGTGCAAAAAAAGGAAAGGGATAGCCTCACATACCTTGTATATACTTCCCAATCTTAAGCTATGAAAATGACATGATTCCTTAGTCTACAATAAGAGAAATGACACTATCGTTATCGTTTAAGCGTCGTAACTATTATGTATCAACCGTAACCTATTTTTCGATGAAACTGACAGCACCTCCTCTACTTATATGAATTCTCACAAGTTAAAACAATCACCAAAAAGTCCAAACAATGTCAATAATAATCATATTGAGCCTCCCAAAACAGTCCACCAACCAACAACATTACTAGCAAGCCTTTCGACATATATCTCACAAGTTCTAGCTTCAACGACTTAGCCGTAACTTGGATAATCTTAAATACATGTAGGGTAAGAGGTTCTTTACCTTTAAACAGAAATAAAAACTCCAATTTGACCTTAATTGACCACGAAATATGCCTCCAATGCTGCCACAAGAACAAGGAAGCGAAGCTAGCAATCAATTAGGATTTTTCGGTACTAGAATCACTTTCGAAGACTTGAAATCACTTAGGTTTGATATTAAAACTTGAGGGAGTATTTTACACAACACAAAAAACTTTAAAAAACCTCCCACGAGAGCTGGAACAACACCAAAATCAGCAACAACAAGAAGAACAAGAAACTTACTAGCGCCACGGGATTCCCGGCACTTGATTTGTGTTGTTTGCCATTTTTATTAGTCTTGGATCATGAGAGAACCTTGAGAGGGTGTTATTAGGGTTCTGAGGTCTTCATATACAGAAAAATAATGACTTAAAACGGGGTTGAGGCGTGTTATATACATCCATATGTCTTAACCGCCTACGTGGGCTCCATAGAGAGCTGCTTGGCGCAGGCTCGCGAAAACGCGAATATCTCTCAACTCGGAGATCGTATCGACAAACGGTTTAATGCTTTAGAAATTAGACTCATATATCTTGAATTTGATGGGAAGATAACCCCGTAATTCCAAGTAAATTGGGAAAAAACATAGTGACATTTGACCTAAAGTATAAGTAAAATTATAAACGTAAGTTGCGACAACTTTTGTCGACTTTTGTTTCCTAAATCATTTGTCTTCAAGAATTATGAAACGGATGTTATATGGTTAAAATACCTTAAAACACGACCTCTTGGAAATATTAATCACCTCTAGATTTTCCCGAAAATACAAGTTACAACATCCTTGATTCGTTTAACTTCTAGTACTTGTTAACCACTCTTATACACCCTTATATCATTTAAGACCAATAGGACTAAATTTTTATCATCTCAAAGATAATCTCTTCTCAGACCAACGTAGAATAACTTACGACTTAAACCAAAGTATGCGAATATGGGTTGTAACAAAAAGAAATATTGAAGAAGTTCAACATGCTCGATTGCAACCCCGTGAACACACCAATGGAAAGTGGGACAAAATTGTCCAAGTTTGATGAAGGAGAAAAAGTGGATCCCACATTTTTCAAAAGTCTTGTGGGAAGTTTGAGGTACTTGACTTGTACCAGGCCAGATATACTCTTTACAGTTGGAGTAGTAAGCCGCTTCATGCAAGCTCCTACCTCCTCTCATTTGAAAGTCACTAGAAGAATTCTTCGTTACCTAAAAGGTACGATTGACTTTGGGTTATTTTATTCTTCTTCTAGTGATTTCAAGCTTATGGAATTTTGTGATAGTGATTATGTGGGAGATATTGATGATAGAAAAAGCACAACTGGTTTTGTGTTTTTCTTGGGTGATTCTGTTATTTCGTGGAGTTCAAAGAAACAATCCATTGTTATTCTCTCGACTTGTGAAGCTGAATATATAATATCAACATCTTGTACATGTCATGCTATTTGGCTGAGAAGATTATTGAAAGAGCTTAATTGCCACAAATTGAAGCTACAGAGATTTGTATTGACAACTAATCTGCACAGGCACTTGCCAAGAATCTGGTGTATCATGATTGAAGCAAGCATATAGATAAAAGGTATCACTTCATCAGAGAATGTATTGCCAAGAAGGAGGTAGAACTCAAATATGTGAAGTCTCATGATCGAGTTGCGGACATTTTTACAAAACCTCTCAAACTTGAAGATTTTTAGAGATTGAGATCAAGACTTGGAAGGAAGAAAAAAAATTAAAATTAAGGGGGAAATTTGATGGGTCCATCCCATGTGAAAGGAAGACAACTTCCTTTGGCAAAGTCTGCATCATCAAATCCAAGTTTGTCAAACAAATATTTGTGTGGAAAGGAAAGTCAAAAAGGCAAGGAAGACAATTTTGGTTCACTATTTTTTATGTCACCCGTGACATCTTTGAGAGGTTCTTCACTTCTATAAATAAGAAAGTATCCTGCTTTTGTAAAACACACCAACAAAAAAGAGAGAGAAGTATTAGAGCTGTGAGGGTAATCCACAGACTAGTTTATAGTCTATGAAAAAATAGAGTGGGAGTAATATTATAGTGAGATATTTAAAATAAAAAGAGTTATTTCTTTTGAGTCGTAGTAGTCTTTTGACACTGCACAGTTGTAATATTATAGTGGTATTATATTGCTCCTCTCAGGTATTGTATTTTATCTCGTTAAAAGATTTGGTGTTATAGTTACGCTTTTGTGTTATTATTATTTGCTGTGAATATTATTCCTGGGCAGAATATATTTATTTTCCCAACAACATGCTCTATAAAGGAATTTGAAAAATGGGTCAGAGATTAAGCTTCTCCATTCTTTAGCGACGCACTTCAACTTGCATAATGTTTTTGTGGGTAGCCTTGAGAAGATGTCCATCATCACATCATTTGGCAGTACTGCGCTGCTGTTGATCATCTCTGCTTTGGGAGAAGCTGCTCTTGATTTTGAGAAATTTAGGGTTTTCTTCTGCATCTTCGATCTCTCTTTGTGTTTTGGGCAGTATTGCACTCCTAAGTAATACGGTAATATTATAAGTTGAATGTGTTTAACTCCCTTCTTGCCGTTTCCGATTTTTTATTGCTTACGAGTTAAAATTTGCCTTATATATTATGAGTAGAGTATATCAGTACTTGGTTATCATAAAAGTAAAATATTAAAATAATAATTTAAAGTTAATATGACATTCAATACTTTACTTATAATACTGGAGAATGTTAAATTATTAGTTTTGCAAGTTCAGACGATAAAAAATTCACAGTAAAATATAAAGTATAAAGAAATTAAACTCTTCCAATTGTGAAAGTAATATACAAATGGAATCGTACGAAACATTTAGTATTACAAAACAAAAAGAATATTTCTTCCTTAGTGCTTAGAATTATTATCAAGGTCCAAAATCCATTATAGGCCGTGATGGCGTCCGACGTCACCGTCATGCAAGTCAATGGTGATTGATCAATTTAATTCCTCATTTTATTACTTTCGAAATCATAAATTTTTAATAAGGAAGGAAATTTACACTTTTAAATCCACGGGAACGTACAAAATTTGTAGTTTACAAGAGAAATGAAAGGCGATGATAATATACATAACCGTAAGCATCATCTAGTATATCCCAAAACCCGGTGTCACAAGTGCATTTACATTTACTATGGAGTGCAATAATAATACAACATCTGTCTAGAATGTAGATAAGAAATGATAAAATAAATAGTACAATGGAGACTTTGTGGACTGCGATGCGTAGCCAGGAATGCAGCTCACAAAAAGCCTCCTCAACAGCTGCACCTACGCGCCATGATGATTATTAAGTCCCTCTTCTTTAATAGGTGCTTCCCCCCCCCCCCCCCCCC
>MCJB01051407.1:25360-49190 GCA_002018475.1 Nicotiana obtusifolia | reverse complement strand
ACTCTTAGAAGGTAGGAGTGCTTATATTGTTTCCCCTCTTATGGGAGGATTGATGTGTATTATTTCTTCGACCTTACGTCACCATGAAAGTATGATTCATATGAGTCCAGCATGCATTATCTATTTTACTACACCGAGCCGCGCTATAGTCGGCTGGGCAGGCACCTATTGTGCAAATATATGTTTTACCTTACTAGTCGCGCTATAGTCGACAGCTATTTTACTACACCGAGCCGCGCTATAGTCGGCCGGGCAGGCACCTATTGTGCAACCACTGATCAGTTGGGTATAATGATGATGAGGCCCACAGAGGCGTATGTATATGATGATTTATATATATATATATATATATATATATATATATATATATATATGTATGTATATGTATATGCACATTAGGCATCTCATGGTTAGTCGCCCTCAGAGACATTCAGATGGTACAGGTTGTATGTTTCTTACCCTGATGCACACTACTGTTCTTATATTATGTTCCTGTCTTACATACTCAGTACATTATTCGTACTAACGTCCTTTTATTTGTGGACGCTGCATGTCGTGCTGCAGGTCCGGACAGACAAATAGACGAGGCTCCCCCACCACAGTAGGCTGCTGTCTAGTTCAGCAGATATTGGCGAGATCCATCCTTCAGATTTGCCGTGGTCTTGGTATGCATTTTGTTACAGGCATTATGGGCGTGTCGGGGCCCAGTTCCGACACAGGTTGCATCATGTATGTTCCAGTAGAGGCTCATAGACAGGCTTATGTATAGTTGGATTGCCTTGTCGGCAATTGTATTTCGTTGTACAGTTTTTGCATCGCAGCCTTAAGGGCCATGTTATATATATGTGTATGTTCATGTTATTGTATGATATTTTAGTTGATTATGATCATGGTTTCTATTCAAGCGGGCATCATAAGCCTTATAGATAATAAGGAATGTCATATGGAAGGTACGCCGGCGCCCGGCGAGCAGGGTCCGGGTGCCAGTCGCGGCCCTCCGGCTTGGGTCGTGACAGCTAATATGGTGGCTGATGCCTTGAGTAGAAAGGTTGTGAGTATGGGTAGCCTTGCATATATTCCAGTTGGTGAGAGACCGCTAGCATCAGATGTTCAGGCCTTGGTCAATAAGTTCGTAAGGTTAGATGTTTCAGAGCCTAGTTGGGTTCTAGCTTGCATGGTCTCTCAATCCTCTTTGTATGAGCGCATCAAAGAGCGTCAGTAGGACGACCCCCATTTGCATGTCCTTAAGGACACAGTGCAGCACAGTGATGCCAGGGAGGTTTTTATTGGAGAGGATGGGATGTTGCGAATTTAAGGTCAGATTTGTGTGCCCAATATGGATGGGTTTCATGAGTTGATTCTTGAGGAGGCTCACAGTTTATAGTATTCCATTCATCCTGGTGCTGCCAAGATGTATCAGGATTTGAGGCAGCATATTAGTGGAGAAGAATAAAGAAAGATATAGTTGAGTATGTGTCTCGGTGTTTGAATTGCCAGCAAGTGAAGTACGAGCGTCAATGACCTGGTGGTTTCCTTCAGAGACTTGAGATTCCTGAGTGGGAGTGGGAGCGTATTACCATGGATTTCGTTGTTGGGCTCCCACGGACTTTGAATAAATTTGACGCAGCATGGGTCATTGTGGATAGGTTGACCAAGTCGGTGCATTTCATTTGATTGCAGCTACCTATTCTTCAGAGCGGCTGGCTGAGATTTATATCCGCGAGATTGTTCGTCTTCACGGTATGCCAGTGTCCATTATTTCTGATCGGGGCACGCAATCATTGCACTTCTGGAGGGCCGTAAAGTGTGAGTTTGGCAGACGAATTGAGTTGAGTACATCATTTCACCCGCAGACGGACGGGCTGCCCGAGCACACCATTTAGATCTTGGAGTATATGCTTCGCGCCTGTGTTATGGATTTCAAGGGTTCTTGGGATCAGTTCTTGCTGCTTCCGGAGTTTGCCTACAACAACTACTACCAATCGAGTATTCAGATGGCTCCTTAAGGCCTTATATGGGAGGCGGTGTCGTTCGCTCATTGGTTGGTTTGAGCCGGGAGAGGCTCGGTTGTTGGGTAGTAATTTGATTCAGGATGCCTTGGAAAAGGTCAAGATGATTCAGGATCGGCTTCGTATGGCATAGTCTAGGCAGAGGAGTAATGTCGATCGGAGAGTTCGTGATGTTGCATTCATGGTAAGAGAGAGGGTTTTGCTCCGGGTTTCACCCATGAAGGGTATGATGAGGTTCCGGAAAAAGGGCAAGTTGAGCCCTAGGTATATCGGACCTTTTGAGATCCTTGAGAGAGTTGGTGAGGTGGCCTACAAGCTTGCATTTCCACCTAGCATATCAGCAGTTCACCTGGTGTTCCATGTTTTCGTGCTCCGGAAGTATCACGGTGATCTGTCCCATGTATTAGATTTCAGCTTAGTCCAATTGGGCAAGGATTTGACTTATGAGGAGAAGCTGATGGCTATTCTAGCGCAGCAAGTTCGAAAGTTGAGGTCTAACAGTTCTCCTTCTGTTAGAGTGATTGGAGAGGTCAGCCGATCGAGGCAGCTACATGGGAGTCCGAGTATGATATGCGGAGTAGATACCTGTTGCTCCCTAACGCACACGCAAGTATACGTGGTCGACAAGTAATATAGGATTTTGGGTCCAGATATCGTACCCACAGGGACTTATATCAACTATTACTAACACACTAATATCGTTATTCAATCAAGCAAAATTCAAGTTCAATAGTTGATTATACTAAACTATAATTCTAAGTTATAACTATATTATCGAATAATTAATTAATTGTTGTTTAATCAATAGAGACAAGTATTCCAGGGTTGTGATTAATTTACCAATCTTATTGTGTTCTAATTAACTCTCCCTTTCATATAATTCACTCATAGTTGCTAATTAATCGATAAGTATTCTCGTAGCCTTCTCCCGAAGTACTACTCGCCTATTCTCAATAGATCAACGCCTATATTCCTATGGAATCAATCTATTAAGAACGCAATAAGATCACGATATTTAATTAAGCACGGTGATTAGGTATATTCCTATCCTAACCACGAATCCGGCCCCCATAAAGGTTAAGATCATGCCCTCTTCAACTCTTCTCTAATCTAAACACGACTTTTCCAAGCATAGCATAGATAGTAAATAGAACCTAACTGTTGGACAGACAATTAAGCAATTAAACACAGAATTGAAGAAACAACCATATATTAGTGAATTATAATCAAGGTAAAGTTAATATCAAACAACAATATTCATGGCTAATCACAATCCCAGAACAATGGGTTATTAGCCACTCATGATCTAATCAAACCAAAGTATAAGTTTTGAATCAATTGTAAAATACTAGAAAAGATTGAAGAAACTGAGAATTCTTGCTTCCTCTCGATTTCGTTGTGTGTTTTTGCTCCCAAAATCACGTCTCCCCATCTAAAATTAGGTTTAGACTTCTTTATATACGTGTTGGGGAGGTGTAGGGCCGAAAATAACCGTGTCCCGGGCAAAATAGGAGACCTCTGCGTCATCGGCGCCTTGGGTAGCGCCAGGCGCCCACCAGGGCGCTGCTTCCAGTAGCCTTCTGTTTCCAGCGCCACAGGTGCCGCCAGGCGCTGTCTATGGCGCCCAATTGCTCCCTTGTGCGTCTTTGTTCCGTTTTGGCTTAATTCTTGCTCGTTTCTCCCCCAATTGCTCCCGACTCATTCCTACACATAAAAACACTTCAAATTAACATGAATCGTAGCATTTAACATCCCACTTTCAGGAAACAGAAGTCAAATGTGAAGCGATATACATAGAAATATATATACTTTACACTAAATATCAACACCCCACACTTAGACTCTTGCTCGTCCTCGAGCAATGGAATTATCTAACAACCTCCCAACTACATACAACTTCATATCATAAAGGAGCATTCGACTTTTTAACCACACACCATACTCTTGAACACGATCAACAAGGGCACACAAGCATGAACACACAAAAAAAATTCATATTCTTCCTGTTAAGTATACCCAAGTATAATAATTCAATATATTTCAACTACCTATTCGTCACCACCCAACCTCAAGAGTCGACTTGCAACCATTAAGCAATCTCAATACATGCACTTACCCAACAAGAAAATTTTCGATATTACCAATCATTCATGAGATCATGTGCCCTTACCACAAACAAAAGAGTGAACATAGATTACAGATATCGCACAATTGAACAAAATTCGCTCACTCTCAAAAAGAATTCATATGCTTCCCGTGGTCGTACCATAAGCTTGCCCGTAGTGTAGATCTCTACTAATTTAAGCTAGCCAAATCTAGGATCCATTAGGACTTAAAGGTTGTAATGTAGGCTAAGGGACGGATAAGATATATTTAGGAATAGTGACTAAGCCTCCTAAGCACTTTAATACACTACAATCACAACTCAAGCACCTTTTCTTCTCAACCAATTCACTTGTCTCATACACGTAGCCCTCTTCTTTCAATTAAGCACTTCTATAATTCCACTAGCACAAATCAATAAGCATTGGAAGTGTTCTCTATGCATTTTCACTATCATTTTTCTTTTCTTTTTATCTTTCTTTTCTTTTTTTTTTTCTTTTTCTTCACACACTCCATACATTAACTCATCAGCTAGTGACTCTTAATTTCAACTTTAGTGCACCAAACAAGCCCTTCCATGGTTCCACTCAATAGCTACTCCCCAATCTCTACCCTTACTTCGCTTAGCGACTAAGTGCCTTAGGAGGTAAAGGTTCATTCAAGATCAATTCAAGAACAAAACTAGGGTATGGCTTGTAATGTGGGTACCAAAGAAAAGGTCTATAGGCTCAAAGGGGCTAGCAACAGACAATTTTATTTCGATGTGACAAGCACATCCATGATCAAACAAGAAATTGCCTACGTCATCTCCTAGATTAGTCCAACTTACAATTTCGCTTCAATTAACACACGGGGCAAGTTCTAGACTACACAGGATAGCACAGAGAATCACAAGTCCTTACTCACACATTGCACATGACTCAATCGAGATGGTTCTGTTCAACTCTCAAGTCAAGCAAGCACACATAATTGAGAAATTTAAGCAATATTACACTATGTGGCATACAAGTCAAACAACTAAGAAGAGGCATCACAAAATAGGCGATTTACTTTACTTAGGCTTAACAATTCAATTCAAATAAACGGGAAAACAGACTGTATGTCATAGCCTACTGTGCCAGCATCAACCATGTCAATGAGTATCTCAAAATGACTCCGTTTCTTCCTAAACTACTCCTACAAAGAAATTTAATTGCTCGGTTCGAGCTACATCCTTGGAAAAGAACCGGTGCCTTAAGAAAAACCACGGAATACTACCTAACTATCCTAAAAAATAAAATAAAATAAAAATCTTTTTATTGTTTTTAATCAGACTTTATCCCTCAAGAAAAAGATCCATCGTCGGAAAAAATCCGAGCTTTTTCAAAAATTGTTAGCTATACACTAAAAATTAGTTTATACATTAAAAATAATACAATACAACTATTAAAAGAACCAAAATAAAACTAGTTCATACATGATATACACTCACAACACAGGTATTTCGCCCACCCCACACTTAAACAATGCATAGCCCTCGATGCATGCAAACATGTAAAACAGAGCAGGGTGAGAAGAAAACTCCCTGTCAATCAGTGCCAGTGTCCTCAGTATCCGATCCAAAGGGCACCATAGCCATTGGCCTGGTAGCACCATCGCCATCCTCATCCTCTGTATTCGAGCCCTGGGCAGTGTTGGCGTCCTCCAACGGGTGAATAGGGCTGCCAGGTGCAATCCCCAACATCTCCTTGGATGCGCTGGATAAGTCATCTCTCAAGTGCATGCGCTCCTCGTCGGTCACGCTGGCCCTGCTCATGAGCAAGTTTAAAGCGTTAAAGATATACCTGTTAAAGTTCTCTTCTCGCTCTAGTCGAGCAGCTGGGGTGAGTTTGGACGATGTCTCCATAACTGAGGTGATGCCCATGAGCCCTGTCGGTGCCTCCACAACCTCATCGTGCCCGGGGTACTGGGTACTCCGCGAGACCTCATATACTGAGTTAGTAGATTGCCGAAGAAGAACCGCCGAATCTGTCGCCCGAACCTGGTGCGGGCCATCTCGTTGAGCATGATCTCAGCAACATTAATGGGTCGGCCGGTCATCAGGGAGAAGATGAGACACACTCTGGCACGAGTGCAATCACTGCTGTGCTCTGCAGGCATTAGTCTTGCCTGCACAAAGTTCTGCCAAACCTTGGCAGTGTTGTTGAAATCTGCACGAACCATGGAGAGATGTATATTACCTTGCTTCCTTAGCCACTTAGCATTCGAATCGACGCCATACAGAGTGTGACGTATCAGCTCATATTTTGGACTTTGGATTAGGCATTGGAGTTTCCTTGGGTCGGCATTCTCAACCCCTAAATAGTCGCACAAATCTTTCCTGCCCATCGGCATATCCTTTCCTCGGACATGTGAGGTGGAGTTGTGATAATTCTAGTTTGCATAAAGCTCACGTACCATACTCAGGTTCGCAGGCCCCGGGCATTCCAAGAATTTGTCCATCCTTAAAGCTCGCAGTCTGGCAAGCACATCTGGGAATTTCCTCTCTAAGGCGGTGGTGTTAATTCCCATCTCAGAGACATATCTTCCCATTGGCACGAAGTCTCGATGCCAAGCAACAGCCGCATCATCTACCAAATCCAAACGAGGCCTCGGCCTTGATGGCACTTGCTGAGACCCCTCGGCAACTTGCTTCCCTTTTGATGGCCTGGAAGAGCTCGCTCCCTGTTTTCGCTTTTTGGTTACGGGCGAGGTAGTGGAGGATTTTCCAATGCTTTTCCCTTTGCTAATATTATCACGGGCCATAGTATCCTGCAACAGCAGTAAACATGAATGTGAGCAATGTTCAAGACATATGCCATAGTTGGCATGCAAGTCGTCAATTGACCCCTCACTTAAAATCGAAGGCATAAATACAAGTGTTGCACCTCAAAAATTATGGGTACTCAAGACTTCCCCATGCGACACAATAATTATTGACCATGGCAACGTGAATACTTACTAAGGGCAGCTAAAAGCATAGGCTCGGCACCTTTCACAAATTCTAAAGGATGCTAAATTAAGCTAACTCACAAAATTTTACAACATACATATAGACAAGTAATGGTGTAAGAATATGTTCAGCATCAAAGTCATATCCCCCAACTTGGAAAAGTATCCCGAGACACCCCACACTTAGCCCAAATGCATACACAAGTGCCTTCGGTTACTCAGACTTCACCGGTGCACAAAAATTTTCACTCAGGCATTTAAACAAACATAATGTGGGCGTGAAGTGTGTTATTAGATTTCAACAATGGTGGAACATGATGGCCCTCCCGATTGTCAACGAAGTAGAGAGAATTCTAGTTTACTACTCCGACTACATATGAAATACACAAATTTCGCCAAAACAACACACCACCATAAAAGTGTCAAGAGAATTACATGAAGGAGTGGAAAACTATGTGAAACTATGGGGGGGACTTGTGGTCTTGGGGTTGGGAGTTTGTATACTTTATAATAAAAACACATAAAGAACATAGAAGAGAAGAAGAAGAAGAAGAAGAAGAAGAAGAAGAAGAAGATGGAGAAGACAGAGGATGAAAAATTGAAAAATTTTCGTGAAGACTAAGGAGAAGAAGATCGCTGGCAGAAGAAGAGAACGTTTGTTTTTGTGTTTGTTGTGTTTTGGATTCGGGGGAGTTTGGGAGTGAATATGGGTTGTAATATTAGTTTAACCGGGTATTTGGGTATGGGGTAAGATTAAAATATATTAAATAAAACAAAAATACTTACCTGGACCCCCCCCAGCTGGCGCCTCGCGCCCTCCCTGGCGCTGGGGGTCTTGAACGTTCTGCCTACAGCGCCCCAGGCAGCGCTGGGCTCTGGCCTGGGCGCTGTTTTCCGAAGCTCTATTTTTTTTATTTTTTTTTTGTTTGAAGAAACATCCCAATCCCCCAAACCTTATATAAACAATTTACACATCCTACACCATTACATCCACTATTTCTGTACCTATACATCAAGTACGATACTCTATCTAATCTAAAAGAATAAATTAAGAAGTTAAACTAGGAAAGCGATAAAAATTGGGTTGCCTCCCAACAAGCGCCTGATTTAACGTCGCGGCACGACTCAGATTCTTGCTATCAATCTGGCTTGATTTCTAGCCTTGGAGCTTCCTCAACAGATGCCCTAGGAAAGGTCAGAGTGACAGGCCCTTCCAACTCTTTAAATTTTCTGAACCCCTGGACATAACTGCAGGACATATCCAGTACTTGCTTAATTTCTCCCATCGTTCTATCTTCATTATTTGTCAAATCCCCAATCAATATTCGTTCAACAGGATCTATAGGGCTCATATGGGGCACTAATGATGTAGAATTACTCTCTACCACAGAGATCATGGATACTTCTTCATAGTGGGCTGGCAACCTGAGCGCTTTATAAACATTGAATACCTCTTCTTGGTCACCCACTCTCATTGTCATCTTTCCTTGGCAAACATCAATAATAGCTCGGCCCGTGGCTAAGAATGGACGCCCTAAAATAAATGGGACTTCCTGATCGGTCTCGTAATCCAGGATGATGAAATCAGTAGGGAATATGAAAGAACCCACTTGAACTAGCACATCTTCAATCACTCCCTCTGGCTGAGCAAGGGAGCGATCAGCTAACTATAAGGTAACTGTTGTTGGGCATGGATCACCCAACCCCAGCTGTCTGAACACTGATAGCAGCATCAAATTTATGCTTGCTCCAGGATCACATAAAGCTCGCCCAACAGCGTGTTTCCCAATCGAAATTTGGATAGTGAAAGTACCTGGGTCTTTCAATTTCTGAGGTAGCTTACCTTGAATTCTGGAACTGCACTCTTCAGTGAGTGCCACAGTCTCAAACTCGGTTAGCTTCCTTTTATTTGCTACAATGTCCTTGATGTACTTTGCATATTTGGGTACTTCTTGTAAGATGTCAACCAACGGAATATTAATTTGTACCTGCTTCAAGATATCAAGGAACTTTTTATATGCGTCATTATCCCTCAGTTTCTGCAATCTTTGAGGGAATGGAGGTGGTGGCCTTGCAACCAATTTTGGGGGTTGCTCAGCTACTACCTCTCCAGCCGGCTTCTCTGGTTCTCTAACTTTTTCTGCTGTTGACTCTATGGTGGTTGGCCTCTCATTAAAAGTCACCTGTTTCCTCTTTTTAGATTCAACTTCTTCCAGTTGTCTCCCGTTCCTCAACGACACGGCATTAAGGGTCGCCCTTGGATTTGCTTCAGTGTCACTAGGGAGAGCTCCAGCTGGTCTAGTATTTTGAGCACCGGCAAGCTATCCCATTTGTCACTCCAAATTTCTTACTGTTGTGGTGAGGGCTTGATATTCGGTCCTGAACTGTTTATTGTCAAGCACCAATTGTTTCAACAATTCATTTGTATTCTCTTCTACCTGTTGAGGTTGCTTCTGGGGTTGATCGAAATTTTCTTGGGGTCTATACTGATTCTGGTTCTGCTGATTTCCACCCCATGAGAAGTTAGGATGATTCCTCCAATTCGGGTTATAGGTGTTCCCATATTGGGAATTCTGATTCATTGGCCCCCTGCTCTGTTTTCCCACATAATATATAGATTCTGGATTCGTGGAGCACATGTCACTCGTATGGTTGTCACCACACATTTCACAGCACAGAGACATCTGTTGTACCTGTTGCCTCGGTTGTACCTGTTGCATTGTCATTCTGTTCATCTGGTTTGCTAGTTTTCCCATCTCAGCTCTCATGGCTGTGAAGTCATCAAGTTCAATCAACCCAGCTCCCTTCGGTTTAATTGCCCTGCGCGAATCGCCATCTCCTTGCCAGTTATGATCATTAGCCGTGAAGTTATTCAGCAAGAGTTGGATTTCTCTATATGGTTTTGCCGTGCAACTACCTCCACAAGCTGAGTCGAGGTTCATCTTTGAGGCTTCATCTAACCCATCAACAAAAGTATGTCCCAAAACCTCATCAGTCTGACAATGATGTGGACAATCTCTAAGCAGCTTCTTGTATCTTTCCCAGGCTTGACGATGAGTTTCTCCATCCCGTTGTTCGAACCCAAGAATTTGACTTCTCAGTGACTTTGTCTTTTTGGTGGGAAAGAATTTGATTAAGAATTTCCTCGCTAGATCGTCCCACGTGTGGATTGAGTTTGCGGGCTCCTTCTGCAGCCATTCGTTTGCTTCCCCCAACAGTGAAAAGGGGAACAGTGTCAACCTGACATAATTCTTGGAAACGTTCGGATAATTGTAGGTATCCGTAATTTTCAAGAAATTTTGAATATGCCTCTGCGGATCTTCATGAGACAGACCCACATATTGCCCTGTGGACTGAATCAGTTGTACCATATATTGTTTGAGTTCAAAATGCCCCGTGATCTCAGGTTTCACAATAGCCTGAGTCATATTAGCAAGATTGGGCCTCGCGGCTTCTATCACCGCACGCTCTGCATTACCTGCCATCTCTAATGGCTGTGGTTGAACTACAATGTCCAACTCTCTTTCTATTCTAGTTCTGGCCTTGACCTCTCTCCTCACCATGTGAAGTGTCTGTTCAATTTCAGGATCAAAAGGAAGAAGATTGTTTGCGCTTATACTCCTCCGCATTCAAGAGAAGAGCCTGTGTCAACACAAACAACATAAATTGATAAGTAAAACTTGAACAAATAACAAATATAAGCTTAATTCGATAAAGTAGCAGATTTTTAAGTCCCCGGCAACAGCGCCAAAAACTTGTTGCTCCCTAACGCACACGCAAGTATACGTGGTCGACAAGTAATATAGGATTTTAAGTCCAGATATCGTACCCACAGGGACTTATATCAACTACTTACTAACACACTAATATCGTTATTCAATCAAGCAAAATTCAAGTTCAATAGTTGATTATACTAAACTACAATTCTAAGTTATAACTATATTATCGAATAATTAATTAATTGTTGTTTAATCAATAGAGACAAGTATTCCAGGGTTGTGATTAATTTACCAATCTTATTGTGTTCTAATTAACTCTCCCTTTCATATAATTCACTCATGGTTGCTAATTAATCGATAAGTATTCTCATAGCCTTCTCCCGAAGTACTACTCGCCTATTCTCAATAGATCAACGCCTATATTCCTATGGAATCAATCTATTAAGAACGCAATAAGATCACGATATTTAATTAAGCACAGTGATTAGGTATATTCTTATCCTAACCACGAATCCGCTCCCCCTAAAGGTTAAGATCATGCCCTCTTCAACTCTTCTCTAATCTAAACACGACTTTCCCAAGCATAGCATAGATAGTAAATAGAATCTAACTGTTGGCCAGACAATTAAGCAATTAAACACAGAATTGAAGAAATAACCATATATTAGTGAATTATAATCAAGGTAAAGTTAATATCAAACAACAATATTCATGGCTAATCACAACCCCAGAACAATGGGTTATTAGCCACTCATGATCTAATCAAACCAAAGTATAAGTTTTGAATCAATTGTAAAATACTAGAAAAGATTGAAGAAACTGAGAATTCTTGCTTCCTCTCGATTTCGTTGTGTGTTTTTGCTCCCAAAATCACGTCTCCCCATCTAAAATTAGGTTTAGACTTCTTTATATACGTGTTGGGGAGGTGTAGGGCCGAAAATAACCGTGTCCCTGGAAAAATAGGAGAGCTCTGCGTCATCGGCACCCTGGTAGCGCCAAGTGCCCACCAGGGCGCTGCTTCCAGTAGCCTTCTGTTTCCACCGCCACAAGTGGCGCCAGGCGCTGCCTGTGGCGCCAGGCGCTGCCTGTGGCGCCCAATTGCTCCCTTGTGCGTTTTTGTTCTGTTTTGGCTTAATTCTTGCTTGTTTCGCCCCCAATTGCTCCCGACTCATTCCTACACATAAAAACACTTCAAATTAATATGAATCGTAGCATTTAACATCCCACTTTCACGAAATAAAAGTCAAATGTGAAGCGATATATATAGAAATATATATATATACTTTACACTAAACATCAATACCCCCACCTTTTCACCAGTCCATATTTTTTTCTATGTCCATTCAAGGATGAACGTTTCTTTTAAAGGTGGAGAATATGACAACCTTATATGTCGTTTTGAGTTCTAGCCCCTATTTTCATGTTTCAAGACCTCGATTAGCTCTGTTTAGCATTTCTCGATTTGCCTGCGCAGTCCATGTCTTTTTCCGGAAGGATTTTATGTGAAAATTTGAAGAAACATGATTTTTAGCTTTAAAAATGACTTGAGTTGGCTACGATCAATATTTTTTATAAACGATCTAAGATCGGTATTTTGACGATCCCGGTGGGTCCGTATCATGATTTTGGACTTGGGCGAATGCCCGGAATTAAATTTGGAAGTCCCTAACTTAATTTGACTTGAGTTGTTGAAAACTAGTAATTTGAAGGTTTGAAGATTTCCTAGGTTTGAACGTAGGTTGATTTCATGACTATCCGGTTCGGATTTCGGTTTTGGGACTTGGTATAGGTCTATTTTACTATTTGTAACTTGTCTATAAAATTTGGTGCAAAACAGATTTGGTTTGATAGGATTCGGATGCTCGGTTGTGAATTTGGAAGTTCTTGATTTTCTTTAAAAAATTAATGCATTTTGATGTCTGATTCGTAGTTCTAGGTGTTATTTTGGTATATTGATCACACGAGCGAGTTCGTATGATGTTATTATACTTCTGTGCATATTTGCTTTGGAGCCTGAGGGGCTCGTGTGAGTTTCGGATAGCCTACGGACCATTTGAACTTAGAAAAATTGCCGTTTCAGGTATCTGCTGATGTCTGGTGCAATGTGCTTCGCGATCGCGAAGCCTCTCTCGCTATCACGAAGGGGAAACTGGGAAAGGGGTGGAGTTCTTCTACGCGAACGCGGAGAATCGGTCGCGAACGCGAAGTAGTAGAGGGGTTAGCCTTCGCGAACGCGAAGTTTAAGGGGATTCTGGGGGAGGCAGGTGGTTACCCTACGCGAACACTAAGACAGGGGGGAGCAAGCCTTCGCGAACGCGAAGGACTTCTGGCCGCTAATGCTTCGCGATCGCATCAGGTGTCTCGCGAACACGAAGAACACCTGACACCCACTGATTTAAAGTTTCAAAATTGGGATTTCTTCTCATTTTTCACTATTTTCAAGTTTGAGCTCGGCTTAAAGGCGATTTTGAAGAGATTTTTCATCCCAACTTCATAGATTTGATTGGTTTAGAGACTAAATCTAGAGGAAAAGTTGCGGCTGAGCATTGATTTAGTTGTGCAGTGAGGTAAGTGTCATGGTTAATCTTGACTAGAGAGATTAAGACTTGTTGGTCTATTTGCTATGTGTTTTATGTGTGGGGACAATTTATATGTGAGGTGACGAGTATCTATGCGTTTTCATTGGGTTAAAGCATGCGGGCGGAAATTATTTTTTTGTATTAAATTATTTCGTTAACTATGTTATCCATGCTTAGGTTAGATTATTACATCTTTTAATTATCCGTTTCGTATTCATTGCTTATTTCAAAGATATTGTATATTTTGAAAGTTGAGTTTGATATCGTGGCACTATAACTGAAGTGAAATTATTTCCCTGCCTTGATTTTTATTATTCAGATTTGTATTATTGCTTGGTGAGCAAGAGAGAAAAGCACGAAGGGTGCTGCCGTGACTTCTTTGCATTCATTATCATACATTGAGAGATTTGAGAGTAAAAGCACGAAGGGTAATGCGGTGCCATTCATCTTGATTTCATTGCTTTGTTTGGTTTCCGATTTTGGTGATTTACTTGATTACATTGTTGTTTATTTCGGAGAATGTTATGTGGTGATTTTGTACTTGCAGCTTCTATGATATCTCCCCTATCGCATGTCCCCTCCTAGTTAATATTTTATCATCCTTCTTGTTATTTTGCTGCTTTATACATACTTGCACAGGGTTTTTTTTTTTTACGTTGGTGTCTTGTCAAAGCCTCGTCACAACCTCGTCGAGGTTAGGATCGACACTTACGAAGACATTGGGTCGGTTGTACTCAAATTACACTTCTGCAATTCTTGTACAGATACTGGTATTGGTCCCAGCGGTGCTTGGAGGTGCTCGGCTCAGATCGCTTTCACTTCTGAGACTTGAGGTAGATCTGCTGGCGTTCGGAAACCTTTATGTCCCTTCCATTTTCTATCTTTACTGTTATCTAGCTTCAAACAGTTGTATTTGCTTCAGACCATGTATGTAGTATCCTAGTAGCTCATGTACTTGTGACTCCGGATTTCTGGAAATAGTTAGTATTACGTTGCTTATATTCACACTGCGTTAAATTCGGAATGTATTTTTCGTTAAATATCATTACTTTGTTTTAAATGTTAAAAATTGGTTAATTACCTTATTCATGTCGGCTTGCCTAGCAAGTGGATGTTAGGCGCTATCACGGTCTCGAGGTTGGGAATTCCGAGCCATGACACATACTCATGAAACAAGTCTTAAAATCATGTCAATCCATAATTCGGAAAAGCCAAATTTTCTAAGTATTGCTGTGACAAATTGCCATGATATTCTATTGTATGCCTTGGCCAAGTCCAGCTTAATCACAATACATAATTCGGAAAAGCCAAATTTTCTAAGTATTGCTGTGACAAATTGCCATGATATTCTATTGTATGCCTTAGCCAAGTCTAGCTTAATCACAATATTCGCACACTTATTAGGTTGAGAAATAGATTGAACGATCTCTTGAGCTAATTAAACATTTTTTGTAATCTTGACAAATCCAGTGTGGTTCTCAAAAATGAGTCTATAAAGCAAAAAACTAAGTCTGAGAGCTAAGATTTTAGAAATTATCTTGTTTGTGAAGTTAGAAAGGCTAATAGGTCTGAATTGAGAGAAACATTCAGGGGTATCAATCTTGGGAATTAAAACTAAACAAGTATGAGAGAAAAACTTAATTAGTCTTTTGCTCTAGAAGAAATCAATATGAGGGATAATTGTGGACTTCATTAGCGTTAATTAGTAATAAATCTTAGGCAAAATTTTACCATTATCTTTTGATATTCCTTTCAGAGTGCATCTTAAAATAATCATTATTGTTTGTCTTTTTTTTGTAGAGTGACACATTACGAAATACATCATCCAATTACATTAAAGGGAAAGAAAGGTCCAATCCTTACTGACCGCTGTTATGCGACAATATTGATTATAAGCTATGACTTAGTTGGATAATTTAGGTTCATCGACTGGAGTTTTTTCTCCAATCAAAAGAGACCTCAAAATAGCTTCACATATTGTACTATCATAGATCAATAGATGACCACCATCAGATACTTCATTATATTGAATCCAAGGTAACCTTTCTGCTACATGCCTCTGTAGTTTCAAGTTAATAAATTTGTCTTCACAACCTTGCCAAATGTGAATACAACTCTGACCATTTTCAAGAAAAGGATTGGTAATTAGCTCCAAAGGATCAAAATCCCACTTACTAAAAGCCACAAGGAAATCACTGCAAAGATTGTCGAAAACGCTTCTCTTCCTTAGTTTTTCCTGTACATGGCAAGCAGAAAGTTGGTAAATTATATGTTGCCCACACTCTTCGAAACAGTTACCGTACTCGTGTCAGATTCTCCAAAAATAATGATCCGATACGTATCCACGTATATTTTCGGAGAGTCCAAGAAACATAGGATAAATGTAACAACAACAAAAAAAAAAAAAAAAAAAAAAAAAAAAAAAAAAAAAAAGATATTTTAGCTAATTCATTATTTTTTTTTTTTGAGACTTCATGCATTAAACGAACAAAATGGAAAATGCAATCTGAGCTTAGAAAGTAGTACAGAGAATAGTAACTTTACCGGGTTAAAAAATTGAAATCCTGGTACATTCTTCAAAAGCTCTAAATCCTTCGTAGTAAAGTATGTATATTTTGAATCATTGGTCGAAGAAGTGGATGATTTTCGAGTCACCCACCAATATAGTAACGTAGGAACGTATGTAGCAATCCTCATCATCCACCTATAATTTTTCTTCCTTTGATCATCCTCAGTGAGATTGACAGGAAGGGATGGCCATTGGTAATTTACAATGGGGACAACAAACGCCACGCCTGCTATCCTGCATAATTAGTGGTGGTAAAATGAATTAAAAAAACAGTTAGTCATGCATATTATTCATTAAAATATGGATTGGATAATGAATTTTTTAAAAAGGAGTCAAATATGGATAAGAACCATATTAATTACTTGAAAAATAGATAACCAATGGATAACTAATGAATTTAACTTTAACATTTGCAAAGACTTAAATTGGGGGTTCTTCAAGTTTGGGCGACTAGGAATTCTTCCAAAAAGTGATCGTATTCAAGAAGCCATGGATAATATGGATATCCATATTATCTGCCGGCTAACCCATTTTCTATCCGTATTAAATATGACCTGGATATGGGTCGAGTCGGATAATTTATTCATTTTTACATTACCCGTTTTCGACCCGCCCATATCCGACTTGACCAGCCTGTTTGCCACCCTATGCATAATTAAAAGATCGAAAGGAAAAGAAAATATAGCATATTATCAAAGATAAAATCAAGGGGAAGCATTGCAACTCTCATTGTTTAGGGTCATGGGTCATGCAGTCCCACATTGAAAATAGACAAGGAAAAAAAGCTATGAGATGTGGAGTTATTCTTAAGGACTTGAGGCTTTCGGAGAAAATCGTACGATATTAATTTAGAACAAATAATATTATATCATATTAATAATATTTTTGGGCTTGCTACTTAGCCAACAAGCTGGTGTTAGGATAATTCAACAGGACAAATATAAAAATGACAGTAGCTCTCATGTTGTGGCCCGTGAAAAGTTAAGAAACAAGGAAGAAATGATGTGCTGTCTGGCGCTCATAAATACTCAAATGATGCTGGTGGTACACAATAAATCTTCAGATAATTAAACCAATGAATTCTGGTGATGTTTCTGGGGAAGATTGCTGAATGTGCAAGCAAAGTCTCACTTTAAAAGTTTATAAGTAAAAGAATGTACATATAAGATATAAATATATTCTTATAGTTTAGCCTAACATGTGCGGTATAATACTTACACGGTTTATTTTTATGTGTAAAAAAACTCGTGTAAGTATTGTCCAAATCAGATAGTATCACATCATGTTAATCGTGTATGTTGGACTAGTTTAGCCTAACAGGATAATTGTAAAATTATTAGAGCACATAGTTGATCTTGTACAATCAGTTGAGTCTTAAATAGGAGTCACAAAACAAACTAAAGACTAAGAATGCAAAAGAGTTGATCATACCTGTGGGGAATGTGTTTGATGCAACTCCAAGTTGGGTAAGATCCCATTGAGTTACTAATAATATAGAACTTTGATCCTAATTGTAAGTGATCAGCCAATTCCTCAATGTCAGATGCTTCACTCCTTAGGGATCGTTTTGGGTTTGGGTCACTTTCCCCATATCCAGCTCTATCGTATTGAATTAGATATATTCCCATCTTCTTCATCATTTCCTGCTCATAATTTCAAGGATCAACAACAACATCCTAACAAAATGTCTTAGAAACGAAAATACAATTCCATGCTTATATAATTCAGCAGGTAAATTTCACAAATAGTTATATATCTGTGATTTTTTCTCATCAAAGTCATATAATTTTGTTTTATCACACAAAAATCATAAAATTTTTCCTAACTCACACAAAAATCATAGTGGACGAAAAATACAATTTTCCGGTAGACTAAATGATAATCTCACACTCAATGTTTATAACAAAATACGTTATTTATCATAATTAAGTGATAAATCGAGATGATAATATATATGTAATTAATATGGACCAACCTGCGGTGCAAGGAAGTCCCTCTCTTTGGAGCTGTCAAAGCCATGAACAAAGATGATTCTGTAATTGGACTTCTCTTTTGGAACACCTCTCTCTTTGTATGCTAAGTATCTTCCGTCACTTAATCTGAACTTAGATGAAAAGGTGAATTCAGTCTTATCAACTGTGTTCAAACCCATTCTGAAAGGAAAACTTTTGAAGAGAAAATATTAATGTTAAAAATTAGCTGCTTGTTGGGAGTTTATATGGGAAGAATAGAATGAATTTAGGTCAACCCTTCAGCTAACGTGCTGCTCAATAAAAGATTTGTCATGCTGGCATCAAAATCTTCTTAAATGCTTTTCCCCATGTTTTATTAATTCTGATAATGAAACAGTTGCACTATTAGTTCTTTAATTTTTGTATAAACTTACTTTTCCAAGTGCGTTCTAATATCATATTTAGACTGATTCGGTTAATTGATTTATTTCTAAAATCATCAAAATAGATACTCTTAATTAACATTACACACCATATCTCATACTCTAATATCAATATCAACACTTCCTTTTTATATTAATTTATGCTAGTTTCAATGTGGTAATACGATTATTTTGAAAAAAGATAATGAAGCTTTCACTATATAATGTGAGGTGTTGTGTGATTAGCACATCTCCCTTGGACATTGAGGATATAATCTGGAATACATTAATTTCATGAACGACTTGAAGGCCATCTCTTTTGCTCCGTTGTAACAATCTGTCCTGCTTTTTGTATATCTATATCTAATCATATCTCTAATTGAGAATTCAATATACGAGACTAGGATTTGAACATTCGAAAATATAGTTATTGTTAGGTATGTAAGTCGGAGTGGAAGAAACTAAAGGTGCATGGAAGAACTAGTCACTGCTTGGGAATATTTAAAGTTAGGGCCTGATTGGTGTGGAAAGTAGAGAGAGTATTGAGAGAGCAGCCTTAGAGAGAGAAAAGTGAGAAATGTTGAGAAGCGTGTCAGGCTAATGATAAAATAATTAAAAAAGAAAAATAATAAATTGCACAAGATAATTTAAGATAAGATTTACGTAGTTCGATAATATATGTCTACTCCACACAAAGAATAACTTTTTATTAATGAATAGAAGAGAAGAAGTTGTGATGGGTGATCTGCAAATGAAAAGGCAGAGACCCTTTTATAGGCATCTGAATTCCATGTTGAGGTAATCATTTATTGTAACACCCCATAAATTCGGACTTAGATGTGGACGTATTAAATGAATATTAGTATGACATTTTAGACATGTGAAGTCTTATCGGGATGAGTTTGAGTGAAAATAGTTGTTTTGGAATCAAGACGGAAAGAGGTGCATAAGATTCACTAAAAAATCGACTAAGTTTATGGAAGGTCTGACTTCCAGCATGATCTCATAAAATTCTGTTAGGTATTTGAAAAATCTCAAAACATAAATATTGTAGCTCTTTGCAATACCTTTGTAATGAGTTATTGTGAAGCCCTAACAGATCTCTGTGCAAAATGTTATGTGCATTTTACTAAATAATAGGCAGTATGCACGCCCAGATGCGCGTCCAGCTGGTCCTGTGGGCGGCAACGCACTTGTGGCAGTGCCACTGCCTTTGAGTGTGTCTAGGTGCGCAGTTGGACCTTCAGCTGCGTGGAAGCGCACCCGAAAAGTCGTTTTAAAAGCCCTACCTCGTCCCCGTACCCTAAAACACAAAATTTTGCTCCAGAAAGGGAAGCTCTCAAGAACCTAACTTCTGCCAAGGTCCCTCTATCATCCATGGTAAGTTCTAATGATGATTCTAAGTTAATTTCAATTCTCTAACACCTTATTAATATGGGTATACCATTCAATTCATTATATATTCGATTCAGACTTCATTGTTGAGAAAAGGAGTCCTAGAACTCGAATTCAAAAGGATTGAACTTCAAAAAGGTAATGTCTTCACCCTCTAATTGATTATAGCATTGGATTAATGATTATAGTCTCTAAGTTCATGAGATATGAGTTGATGGGTTTGATGAAAAAACATGAACGATTATAGTTTGGGCTGTTGGTTGTTGATTATTTATTAAGGGTGTTGTTTATCTTATGGGTGATGAAGAATGGTATTGATTATAGAAAATTGAGATTTTAGAATTTATCTATGAGAAAGAGAATCGATTGTTGGGTGTAGAAACACAATTAATAAGGGCTATGAAGCTTTATGCCCACCAAGTGTTTGATAAAATATCTAAGTGACTAAAACATGAGCATTGGTGCTAATATTAGTTCCTCTTGATATATATTGCCATAGATTATCGTTGAAATAGGCGACGAACATTGTGATACACCTAAAAAGACGAGAGTCAAGGTATGTGAGGCTAACTCTCTATGTTTGGGAATACTAATGATTCTCCCTACACTATGTTTCTATTACAACGTTACTAATTGCCTCAGAAATAAAGTTAAGCTTAGTTCCTTGGATAGTTGCAGAACTTCTATTCTCAAGCTTCGTAATTCGTTAATGACTTTCATTCTGAATGTTGTGAGCTCAGTGCTTAATCAATATAGATTTGTGTTTGATGCCCAAATTCTCAGTATAGACTACTCAGTATGTTATACATAGTTGAAGTTTCAATTTTCATAATCAGTTCATGAATACATGTCTCAATCTAGTTCTATTCAACATTCCAGTATCATGTAAGAGTGGCTAGTGGTCCGGTCCGATCACGGGCCGAAAATATTTTCCGGTTCCGGTCCGATCCGGTACCGGAGGGGCATCAAAACCGGACCAAACCGGTCTTACCGGTCCAGTCCGCCAGTTTTAAATGATGCAAGCCGGACCGTGACCGGCACCGGCTACCAGTAGATCGGTTTTTCCGATCCGGTCCGGCCGGTTTTTTATTTTTTATTTTTAATTTGTCTTTTATTAACTTTGTATATATATATTTGAAATATTTAGTATGTTTCAAAGTTCAAACTTAGAATTAAAAAATTTATAATATTCTTTCAAACTTAGAATTAGTTTCAAAGTTTATAATTAGATTCAAACCTTGAAATTTGAATCAATTAGAAACTAGTAATTAATTGTAATATTTTTGCGCAAAGAATAAATTTAAAAAAAAAATAAGAAGACATAAACTTTGTAGTTATAGATAATTTTTAAGTTTTTGAAAATATAACAACAAAATATTACTAACTTTGTATATATATTTGAAATGTTTAGTATGTTTCGAAGTTCAAACTTAGAATTAAAAACTTATAATATTCTTTCAAACTTTGAATTAGTTTCAAAGTTTATAATTAGATTCAAACCTAGAAATTTGAATCAATTAGAAACTAGTAATTAATTGTAGTATTTTTGCGCAAGGTATAAATTTTTTTAAAAAAATAAGAAGACATAAACTTTGTAGTGATAGATAATTTTAAGTTTTTGAAAACATAACAACAAAATATTACTAACTTTGTATATATATTTGAAATGTTTAGTATGTTTCAAAGTTCAAACTTAGAATTAAAAAACTTATATTATTCTTTCAAACTTTGAATTAATTTTAAAGTTTATAATTAGATTCAAACCTTGAAATTTGAATCAATTAGAAACTAGTAACTAATTGTAGTATTTTTGCGCAAAGAATAAATTTTAAAAAAAAATAAGAAGACATAAATTTTGTAGTGATAGATAATTTTAAGTTTTTGAAAATATAACAACAAAATATTACTAACTTTGTATATATAGTTGAAACGTTTAGTTCAAAGTTCAAACTTAGAATTAAAAAACTTATAATATTCTTTCAAACTTTGAATTAGTTTCAAACCTTGAAATTTGAGTCAATTAGAAACTAGTAATTAATTGTAGTATTTTTGCGCAAGGAATAAATTTTAAAAAAAAAATAAGAAGACAAGAGTTGTGAACTTGTGATGGAATTCCAAGATTTGGAGCAATTTTATTATAGTGTATTCTAATGTAGAAAATTACATTCTTTTAAACATACTGGCTAATTTTTTTGAGATAGCTGTAGGCTTTTCTTTAGGAACTGGTTGTTGTTATTCCATTTCATCATCTTCATCTTGTTCTTCTTCATCTTCCACTTCATTGCCTGTTTGACTCCCTTCTTCACTTGTTCCGTCGCTCAAAATTTGATCAAGATACGCTCTGTCTTTTTTCTGCGAAAGTTCTGGTGTTCCAAAGTTTCTTCGCTCTGCTCTGATCCAATCCCTGAATAGAACTCCTGTCTCCATTGCCTCTTCTCTCAACGAATGTCTGTGATCTCCAATTTGAAATCTTCCTCGGTTGAAAGCGTTCTCCGACGCAACTGATGAAGCTTGAATTGTTAATATATCCCGGGCCATTTTTGTAAGTATGGGAAACTGCGATTCTTGACTCTTCCAATAATCCAATAAATTATGAATTCCAAAACTTGTAAGTTTCTTTGGATATTGGATTAAGTAGACTTGGAACTCGCTATATTCCTCCCCGTACTCGTCTTGTTCTGAAAGCAACTTTTGATCAAGTCCTCCAAAAGTGTTCATCCCCGCATGCCTTTTCCCTATTTGAGAAGAAGAACTTTCACCGGTTGACAGTATTGGTGCAGTTGATGTAGCAGTGTCTGCCCAAGCTCTATACTTTGCGAAAACAACCATGGTATCTGAAAAACTTTAGCACAAGCATGTTCTACACTAGGATATTTACTAGTCGCAATTTCAACAGGTGTAATATCTAAATTTGCATATATTTCCCGAACAAGTCATTCAATTAACTTAAGTTTAAATGCAGGATGCAACACAGAAGCAACGTAAAAAAGTTGGGGGATTGAGAAAAAATATTTTTAAAATTTTTCAATCATAGCCTCTACAGCCATTTTATATTCTTCGTATTGCCTATATAATTTATTAATTCAGATATTCTAGCTATATAACATAACATGGTAGGAGTAGTTGGATAATATTGTTCGGAAAATTCTAAAGTAGCATGATAGAATTTTTGTAAAAACTGAAGAAGATGTTGAACAAGGTTCCAATCGTCCTCTTTAAGGTGATAAAGTTTCATAAAATATTTATTATACATTTGAGTAATAGGCTCTCTATATTCATAAGCAACAGTTAATGCTTCATATAAAGTGTTCCACCTAGTACAAACTTCTTTTGGGACTCTCCTAATGAGCATTCCTAATTCTATACATTTTCTTTCCCATTCCCTTTTTCTTTCTTGATTTTTATTTCTAAAAATAAAAGCAATAGCTACTTTAACTTTTTCAATAATGTGGTTAAACAAGTCAAGACCATCTTTTACTACTAAATTGTAAATATGACATGCACATCTAACATGAAAAAATTCCTCAAAAGGGGGGTTTAAAATAGGTCTCAAGTTCCTAAATGCTTCTGTGTTGTTTGTAGCATTATCTACTGTAATACTAAAAAATTTGTTAGTTAAACAATATGCACGACAAATTGATGAAACTGTTTTTGAAATATAATTACCCGTGTGTGGTTCATCAACAACTTTATAAGCAATAATACGTTTTTGAAAGACCTAATCAGGATATCCAATGAATAGTAACTGTAATATAATCACAGTTATTTGTAAAACGACCCATATCCGTAGTAAGGCATACCCTAGTGTCAAAGTTATCAAATAAATATCGCAAATAATCTCTATATTCGTTCTTAAATTTAATAATATCATTTTTAACAGTAGTTCTTGGAAAACCTTTAAAAGAAGGATTATATGTAGCTTGAATATAACGAACAAAACCAGTAGAAGAAGGAAAACTATAAGGTAAACCCTCTACCGCAACTAGTTAGCAATATTTTCCCTATCCCTTTGTTTATCATAAGTAAGAATCCCTCCTGTTGTTTGGTTAATTTTAGCTTGGATACCCGAGGATTCATCATGTGCTATCCCCCATGTTCGGTTCCTAAATAAA